>PVIR01000055.1:0-37594 GCA_004026965.1 Petromus typicus | reverse complement strand
CAAACAAAAAATAAAGCCTATAAATAAAGTTTTACTGGAATACAGCCATGCTTATTTGTTTACAAATTGTCTATGGCTGCTTTTGCTACAAGGGCAGACCACAAAGTCTGTAGAACCACAAATATTTACTATCTGATGCTTTAACAAAAAAAGTATGCCAACTTCTACTAAAAAGGAATGTGACTGCGAGGGAAGAGATTTCAATTTCCAGAAGACAACGGAGATCCTCAAGTCTCTTTACCATGAAATATTCACAAGGACCTATATTTTCATCATTTTCTAAACGTATCTCAACGAAAAGTTTTTTTAAAAAATCCCCACTCCAACTACTGAAAATAAAGGATGCACATAGGTAATAACATTTCAAATGTTTCCCAAATTAAGTATGTAGTGATTTTTTTAAAAAAAACGTCAGAATCTAGGTTTAATTTCTAACTAATACAGACTATTGATGGCCAGTTATATGAACTACATGAATCAACTTGGGCAAATCAATTTGAGAAGGTTCCAGAAAACAAAGCAAAACTACAAGCAGTCCAAGCAAACAGAGTAATAAGAGGTTTCAACCCAAGCAACAGTGACACAACACAGTTTCAAGAGCCAGATTCCAGAAATCAGAAGGGCTAGAACCAGTGCCACAGCCTGTGACTGAATATTAAAGTGGCCACTGCAGAAGTGTGCAGGCATAAAGCACCTTCCAGCCACTGTCCGGGCCTAGTCAGATGTACACTATTTGGCAATACTGACTTGACAGTATTCAATCATAATGTGCTTTAGTATCTTCAAATACCATTTACAATAAAAGCTACTGACAGTGGTGATTAATCAAAAATGCCTCTTATAATACCTATGAGGGAAAATTTCACTCACTAGCTAATCTTTAATTCATGACCAAGCCTCATCTCTGAGAATGCAGTACTGTGACTTTTGGTTATTAGATTGTTATGGTGCAGTGAAAATTAAGACATTTAATAAGTAAGGAATCCATTCAGATTTTTCCTGATTTTTTGCCCCAAATATAGTTTTCCTATCCACAATTAGTTCATTAATAAATTTTTATTAGTTTAATATTTAATTAAATTATATCATTGCAGTAAGTAAAACTGACTTTAGAAAAATAAAATACATGTAGGTACACGAAAGTGCAGTCTACTAGTAGTAAGAACTCAGTATTCAGATTACCAAGGGCATCACTGAGTACATTTTACAAAGGGAATCAATACATCAAACAGAATCACAAGGCACACAATTCAAGGCACAGCGCAGGCACACCCCAAGAGGAACCGCAATGGCTTCATCAGGATGGAGCAGATCTACCACACCCCACTTCAAGGATAGAAGGTCACACTGACAAGGTGCACCTGCAGGGAATTAGGAGATCCCAATCAGAAAAAAGTGGAATGAAGACGGCACAGGGCCACCGCTGCATGGAATACTTGAAAGTAAAACTCTAAAAAAGAGTGTATCAACGGAAAGATAGTCATGTGTTTTCATATGGTCTGATGTAGTCTTCATTTTTTCTTGCCAAATCGTCTTAAGAGAAACATTTAAGAAGAGAACTTACTTCCCTATTGCAAAAGGACTGAAGTCACTGAGTTATTCAATTTTCCTTACAATCCTCTTGAGAGCTTGCAAACTAACCTTGGGAAGTACTGAAAGAACAAAAGTAACCTTTTAATACCACATGAAATTAAAATAGTCACCAGAGATCACCACATTGCCTCCTAAAAAGTAGTATAAAATGTATGAGTGCCTAAATAAATCCAACAATTACAGGAACAGAGAGAAAGATTTATATTTTATCAGTTTATAAAAACTAAAGGTAGTCAAGTGAATTTTTAATGTAAAAATTTTAACAGATACATAAAAATTAAAATTGAAACTCAACTGGTTTATTTTTCTAAAACAGGAAGTATCTTTTATTTTATGCATGTTTCCTGTTTAATTTTAAGTGGCTTCTATTATGAGATTTTGTTCTACTATTCTTGGAGGAAAATTTCCCAAATGATTTGATATACAACAAGAATGGACAGGACACAGATGTGTAAATACTGTATCATTTCTCTGGTGTGAAAAACTGAAGGTGTAAATGAGTTCCAAAATGTATAACAGGAATTGTGAAACAGGAAGAAAATGTTCAAAAGGAAAAGGAGAGTGTCGGGGTTAGTAAAGAAGGGAAAGAAAAAATGTTATGGTAAAAATAAAAGGAAACAAAGTTATGTATATGGGGAATGGAAGGTTGTAGCAAGGGCAGGGGAATGGGGAAAAATCAGAAGATGTATCACATATTGGTACAAACTCTCAATATTTATTGTGATCATACTGTATATATAAAATGTACCAATAAAATCAATTTAAGAAAAGAATGGAGTCTTTATATTTAGCATGAATATGTTAATTGGAAAAGAAATAATTTGGTGATAGAACTAGTTTTGATAGTCTCCAAAAGAAATATACAAAAAGAAATTCACCATATTTACAACCAAAAAAATGAAAGAAGTGTTACACTGTGTAATATTAGAACTTTTTAAGTCATTTTAAGTAGCCCTGGTGGTCCATTCCTGTATTCGCAGCACTGAGGAGGCTGAGGCAGGAGGACTGCTGCGAGTTTAAGACCAGTATTGGCTACATAGTGTTAAGAGCTAGCCTCAACTACACAGTGAGACTATCTCAAACAAAACAAAATAAAACAAAACAAAAACCTTACATACATCTACTTATGATACAGGGGAGAAAGTAGAGAAAATTGTATACATCATCTGATAATAATAAGAACCAACAACTGTACAAATCATATAAATAATAAAATGTATATTTAAAAATCAAAGAAAATATAATACAATGTCAATAGTTATTAGTTTTGCATAAGAGAATTATAAATAATTTTATTCATAATAATCCCTTTATTACCTTTCCACTAAGGGAAATTAACTCAATTTTTTTAAATAACAAAAAAGTAGACTGAAGAGCAAACAAAATAAATAAGGAAATAATAATTTTAAGAAAGGTATTTTTGCACTGTAGAAGACATTCCACTCCACCAACTTTAATATTTCTGACAACCCCAGAAACAATAGTACTTCAGACAGTAAAAGAGGTTTTAGATGTCATTCTAGGAACTGACATTATTTTACTTGTGAAAATGTAGCATGTCGGGTCTTCGAGCAGGAATACAAGATTAAGCAAAATGCAACAGCCCTCCTTCCCTGGGAGCTGATCCAGAATACGGAATACAGACTCAATTTTAAAATGTGCAAAAGATCTGAAAAGATACTTCACACACACACACACAAAAAAAAATATATATATATATATGTATATATATACACATACACACACACACACACACACACACACACACACATATATATATATATAGCAGAAAAAGACACAGAAGATGCTAAATATCACTTGTCAGTCAAAAAATACAAATTAAAAATACGAGATACTGTCACACAGCCAGAGGATGAGGAGCAAGAGGAACTTTCCCTTGTTGCTCATGGGAATGAAAAGTGCTTTTTCTACTTGAGAAGATGTGTTGGCTGTTTTTGATAAAGTTAAACATAAACCTATATAAGCGGTAATTGCATCTGTGTTTCTGATGTGATCTGAAATTGGATGTTCAGACAAATACTAGCACAGGAATTTTTATAGCAATTTATTCATGACCACTCCACACTGGCAGCAATCAAGATGTCTTTCAATAGCGGAGTGAATAACTGTGGCACATTTCGATACTTCACTACTATTCAGCAAGAAAAAGGGACAAGCTGTTGATGTACAAAGCAGAAAAATGGATTATGTAACTTACTAAGTGGAAAAAAAAAATACAACCCCAAAGAAGGTTATATGATTCCATTCAGAGAATATTCTGAAGAAGGCAAAGCCATTGGGACCAAAACCAGATTAGCGGTTTCCACAGTGGAGAACTTCAGCGAAGGAAAAAAAGTTCTGTGTAGCACCTGTGTAGTAGATACCAAAACCCACAGAGCTGGATCCCGGAAGAGTGAACCTTAGTGTGTGCAAATCTATTACACACTAAGCTGAAAAAGAAACATCTAATAGGGCACTGGGAATCATAGGATAAAATGTCAATAATAATAAATGAATCTAATTGAGTTAGAGAATGAAAATCCTCCTCCATAATAGTGTTTTGACATGAAGCTGAAGAGTAAAGCCTAAAGGACCTGTACATAAATACTGTGTTCCAGTTGATAAATTTGCCTTTCACTGGAATACAAGGTAACAATTATGAAAATTATACATATGTATGTATGTGTGTATGTACATATGTATGTGTGTGTGTGTGTGTGTGTGTGTGTGGGGTTGAGTTTTTTAATAAAATGAGATCCCAGTTGCTGATTTCTTTTGCTAGTTCCTGTACTGCTGAGGTTTGGTTCATAAAGTCTTTTCTTAAGCCAGTTTCTCTAAGATTTCTACCTAACCTGTTTTCCAGGAGATTTAGTGTCTCTGTTTTAATATTTAAATGTCTAATCCTTTTAATAACACTTTCCTACTCTACACCTCTTTTGTCTTTGAGTTCGTTTTTGGTGTCTAGAAACATGAATTCCACACATCTAAGAGGTTGGGAATTTCTTCCCTGTTAAGAGTAGAAAACTAAAGGATGTGGCATATTGAAAAGACACAGAAACCATCATGAACTTCGAATGAGCACAGCTAAAACAATTTGAGCAACAGAATATTGGGATATAACATAAAAATGGAAGTACCCGTGAGTCCATGTGGATGTAAAACAACCGGTTAAATTTTTTAAATGGAGAGAAGAGAAAAACTTTACACAAGAAATCTATTTAATACAAGCTAGATTTTCCTTATTTCAAGAAGTAGAGCTTAATTTCCTCTACCTTGACAGTGAGCTAAACCAAATAACCTACTTTCACCAAATAGTACGAAATGGGAGGGAATGATAACTACAATATAGAAGAAGAAATTACAACCTTAATCATTTGGATTAAAATCACTGTGTCACGCAGTGTCACGTGGCTGTCATGCAGTCTTGAGATGATGTCATAAGGAGGGCACTTCAACCCTATGGCATCATGTCCAAAAGCCATCTAACTCAGTGGCACCACGGCTGCCTCCAAAGTGCAGAGTTTGATTCCCAGCAGCAAAAGAAAAAATCTGACCCTAAGACAGACAGCCCCATTCTGAGGACAGGATTTCTGACCAGTACCACCCAATATTATTAAGATCAAGGAAAAACGAAGTCTCAGAAACTGTCATGAATCAAAGGAATATGGGAAGACAGGATAACTGGAAACAGTGTGTCCCCTGGACTGGATCCTGGATGAAGAGAAGCCACTCATGGCAAAGTGGTGGAATCTAAATGAAGAGAAGACTACAGTGAGTAGAAATGTTGATTTCTGATTCTGACAAATGTACTGATTATAAAAATAACATCAGGGAAATATCTTGCTGTCAGGGAAAAGATGCAAAACTACTCATGGCATAGGATTCTATCAATTCCTGTTTTTACCAGCTTTCAGTGGTTTATTTATGATGTACCAATGGGCCACAATACTGAGCACCAAAGAAAGGGAAGACAAAGCCACAATGGCCTAGTAGTTCCTCTCTCTGATACATCCATCCTGCTGCCGATGAAGTCATTAGGGTGGCTCATTGGGAGTTTTATATTTGTTGCTGTTGCTACTTTTAAAAAACCTCAAGGGCCGGAAATTTAGCTCAGTGGTTCCGGCACCTGTCCTACAAGCACAAGGACCCAGGGTCGATATCCCCACCCCCAGCCCCCACCCCCGTAACCACATACAATACTGGGCATGGAGACTCAGGCTCAGCAGGAATCAGTACCATATACCACGAGGCCGGGTGTGGTGGCTCACGCCTATAATCCCAGCACTCGGGAGGCAGAGGCAGGAGGATTGCTGTGATGTGAGTTGGAGGCTGAGCTCAGGGCCAGCCTGAACTACAAAGCGAGACCCTGTCTCAAAAGAAAAAAAAAAAAAAAAAACACCTCAAGATTTGCTAGCCAGATCTCCCTACACCGTAACACTGATTACCTTTAGATTGCCATGAGGATCACACACAAGCCCTACCAAAGAAAATTTAAAGCACTACTGGGGTCATCAGTGAGTTTATGGCTGCACAAGGTCATGAATTAGACACAGCAAACTTCTCTCTAGTGTGTCATACAGGACAACTTATTTCAAGATGGTTAAGGTGAACTCAAAATTAATCTTTCTCTAAGTTCCTTTTTGACAGCAAGAGTCAAATTACCCACAATAACTCCCAAACTATAAAGCCCTACAGACCAAATAGTAAGTCAGTGATCCTTCAAACAGGGCCTGTCAACCTGACACTACTGGCATTTTGGGCCAGGTAATTCCGTATTGTTGGAAGGTACTCTGAGTACAGTACTACAAACTGTTTAACAGCATCTCTGGCCTATATACACTAGATGCCAGAAGCACCTGGCCCGCCTAATGGTGACAACTCCCTACAGGGAATCACTATTTTAGAGCCAGCAGAAAGAAGGAACTCTGGATGAACCCTACCCATTATACTTCATTGCCTGTTAGCTAATATATAAGGTCATGAAGCAAGATGGTTATAACTTTTTAAAATTATTTAAATTTATATCACACTATAATCTAAAATTTACTATCATACTCCCTAGAAAAGTTTGTAGTATAGCCTAGCAGTTATTGCAAATATTTGATCTACAGTGGATCTGAATTAGGTACTGCAACGGTCTGACTGTGTGTCCCCTCCAAAGGTCACATTAAAACTTAATCCCCCACTGTGGTGGTGTTAAGATGTGAGGCCAAAAAGGGCTCCACCTTCATGACTGGGTTGGTAATATACAAAGAAGTTTTAAAAAACTAGCTTAGGGCCCTTTTACTCTTCCATTATATAATGACATGACACTGGTACCTTCTTATGCTCCTGTCCCTTCTACCATGTGAGGACAGAGTTCAAACTGCCATCATGAAAGCAGGCAGTGCCAGCTGTCACTAGATACAGAAATTTGCCAGTGCCTTGACCCTGGACTTGATAGCCTCCAGAGATGTGAAAAGCAAATTTCTGTTTATTATGTTTAAGTTACCCAGTCTCAAGTGTTTTGCTGTAGTAGCACAAATAAAGTAAGAAATACTTCTAAATTAATCTATTCAAAAATAAACTTTATTCAAATTATGCCACCTATTCAAAATTCAGTTTCAAGTTATGCACATGTAGTATCTGTATAGGATTATTTCAGAATTACAATGTTCTGTTTTCAACACCTAGGACTGAAGAATGATACAAATGCACAAGTATTGCCACTGTTATTTATCTGACAATTCGAATACCTTTTTCACTACTTTAAAAACAAACCATCTTTTAGTAAACTTGTCTTTGATTAATACTGCCAAAATTACAAAGAGATATCCTGTAGAAATGCCAAACAATGCAACTCTATCTGACACAGATATACATTTTCCCCCAGCTAGTGACCAAATGATTTATTATTCTCGGATCTCTATCCATTCATCCAAAGATTTATTGAATATTTACTATAAAGAAGGGATTACTGCTAGAAAAAAATAATAAGCTCAAATTCCATCTCTCCAGAAACTTAGATTTTAATGAGACAGACAGATGGGAAAACAAGCAGTTATAACACAATAAAATAAATGCTGATATCAGCAGGTAGGTTGCAACCAAAATGATACACTTGGGTGAAGGAAAGTTAGGCAAGGTTTCACAGACGAAGCAAACATGAGATTAACTTGGAAAGTGAAAAGAGGAAAGGGATGATTAGGAGAACAAAGCTATCAACTGAGGGATGGAAACACATTACACAAAAGCAGAAGGAAAAGGGTCATAGTCAAAAGTCCACAGACATATTCCTCTAAAAAACTAAGGTGGTTCTGACCCTAAGTCCCTAACACAAGTAAAGGAAGAATTAAAAATAAAATACTGGCAGGCGTGGTGGCTCAAACCTGTAATCCTAGCCCTTAGGAGGCAGAGATAGGAGGATTACCTTTAGTTCAAGGCTAGTTTGGGCTACAAAGTGAGTTCAGGGCCAGCCTGAACTACAATGTGAGACTCTGTCTCAAAAAACTACAACATAAAAATAATTTAAAAAAATAAAAATAAGATATCTCACATAAAAGCTTAGATGTTTAAACATCACAACTAAAATTTGTATTTCTCTGTTTGTTGTTTCTGTTTTGAGACAGCATCTTACTTTGTAGTTCAGGCTGGTTTTAAACTCACTACGTAGCCCAGGTTGGCCCCAAACTTGGAGCAATTCTCCTGCTTCAGCTTCCCAAACTTTCGGATGACAAGAGCGTGTCAGCACGCTCAGGTTCAAAACTAAAATTGTAGCCAGGGATATAGCTCAAGTGGTATGCACCTACCTTGGAAGCACAAGGGCCCGAGTTTGATCCCTGATACCACAAAGAAACAAAACAAATCAAAATGAAAACACAAAAAACTAAAATTGTAATTTCCAAAATAATTTTATGGGGGGGGGGAGTTAACTTAAGGACCGTTATTTGCCTAATGTCAGCCCTGGGTTATTATTTATACAATCATAATACCATTTAGAGGCCAATATCCAAGATTCTAGGAAAAACAGCAAGAATAGGATATAATTGATAAATAATTGATAACACAAGTATTAATACATAATGAGCTTTTCATTTCTTTAATCATTCTCTTAATTAAATTTCCACAAACATATTATTCTATTTTAATTGAAAAGCTTCTTCCAGATTTGTTTAAATTACTTGGAAGAAATACACAACAGCAAAAGTGACTTAGTTGCACCCATTCAAGCATCTGCTGGGAACAGACTGGCCAATTATCACTAAATCAAAAGTTAAATTAATAATTTGCTCATTTAATAGAATCAATCCCATGTCTGACAAAGGGAAAGCTGAAACATTTACTGTAATACAATACAAATATAATGGCACAAAAATAACCTAATTAAAATAACCCATTAAACCGATATGACAGTACCCTAAAGAGGCTACAAGTCATTACCTGGAAAAAAATAATTAAGATTTGAGCCCTAATTCACACCACACACACAGACATCACCTTGTACAAAGTAAAATATAAAATTCCTAGCAGAAAATATAAAAAATGTCTATCGCTACAGTGTGGGTAAAAATTTCTTCCAAAAAACATGGCAGTGCCAATCATGAAGGAAAAAAGCTGATATGCTGATCAATAACTTCTAGGGTGAAGATGTAGCTCAGTGATAGAGCACTTGCCTAGCAAAAGTAAGGTCCTGGATTTAATGCCCAGCACCACTAAAATAGTAAGTAAATTAATAAATTAACTGAATAGTTAATTTTAAAAACTTTTTTAAAGGAATTCCATAAAATGACACAACTCTAGAACAAAAAGGGAAACAGTGAATGGTATAAGGTATCTGTAAAGCATTTGTCCAAAAAAGGATTCTTACCCAGAATGTAGAAAGAACTTGTTCAATTAAGACAATCAATACATGAACAAAAGATCTGGATATTAGACAAAAGGCCAGTAGACACATAACAAGGCAACATGATCAACAACAAATTGTTCCAAAGCATTACACATCCTTCAGTGTGTAAATTAATGCTGCTGGTGGGAGTATCAGTAGTACAACCATTTTTTTAAAAATCATAGATAAGGGCCAGGGATGTAGCTCAAATAGCCGCGTGCCTACCTCAGTAGCACAAGGGCCCAAGTTTGATCCCTGGAACCATGCAAATAAAATAAAATATAAAATAAAAATTATAAATAGTATGAGGCCAGGCAGGGTGGCACACACCTGTAATTCCAGCACTTGAGAAGCTGAGACAAGAAGATCGCCAACTCAAGACCTCCCTGGACTACATAGCAAGACCCTATCTCAAAAGAAAAAACACTCCCCACCACCAAAATTATAGGCAGTGTGAACTAAACTTAAAGATCCACATGCCTTCTAATCAGGCAATTTGTATGCAGGTCTATATAATCTGCATACAATACATACAGAAATGCACACATATGTTCACCAAAAACATGTCAATGAATGGTCACAGCTGCACTTGCATTTCCAAAACCTAGAAACAGTCTATTCACAATCAAATGGCCATTTAGAATATGGTATAAATATTAAAAACAAAACCACACTTAATAATGAGATTCAACCACGTCTGATCAACATCCTTTTGCATTGGCATTTGGCAAGAAGTTTCACAGAGAGCAGGCCCACCACAAACATTGACTAATCATGTATACCACTCAGAAACAGGAGATTACCTCTAGGTGTAAGAGTGAGTGGATGGAAATGAAGTTGGAGAGATACAGGGACCAGCTTCCCGGGAGAAACTGTGTGAGCTTGGTCTGGAAGGGAAGTTCCAACGTGCACATGCAGGGATAAGTGAGACATTTCAGAGGCGAGAGATAGCAGAGCTCAGAGGTATGACGTGTAAGGCACATATGACAGTGACTGGCCACCAGCATGGGATGTGGGGAAGAGAAAAGCAAACGTCCTTCTTCTATGCATAGAGCTCAGACATTAATTCAAAAGTTCCAGAGATGACTGATATTTCTCAAAGACTAAGCAAGTACTATCCCATGCTTTCTATTTCACTGTGAGAGAAAAGGGGAAAAGGATGAAGAGAAATAAGATACCTGATTAAATGTACCTTTATTCCCCAGTTAAACTTTAATATAAGCATTTTAGGGCACTTTAGAATTAAAAGTCACATGTACTTTATCATAAATCTAACAATATATGTGAATTTCAATTCTTAAGTTTAAACTCTCAATGCTACTGAGATTAAAACGTGCACATGCAAGCCTCTGGCAAGTCAATCATCTTGAACTTCAATTTAATCATCTGTCATAGGAAAGTCAGAACAGATGACTCTGAGGAACTGCTTTTGACTTTGATGTGGCATAACTTCACATGTAACAATTTTAGAAACAAAAATTTCTGATGAATAACAGAATTCTTTTACCTCCCACTATCTCCAGGAGGCATTAAAAATCCCTTACTAGATTTATTCTGTCGTAATTTTTACTGGCTACGGGTAATCCATTGAACAGTTGACATTTAAAAAAACAGATGCTCAATCAAAAAAATCTAGTTTTTCTGCTGTGTTGTGGGTAACTGATGAGATCACTTGTATTCCTTTCAGCACAGCAGTAGCAAAGTCACTACCTCATGTACCCACAGACATCCCCTCAGACTGAGACGGCAGTAAAATAACGTTTACTAGTTCACTTGGTCAGGAAACTTTGAAGAGCTTAGCAGCTTGGAGGGTTGCTGTAGAGTATGCTTTTGCAAACGCAGCTCTGCTAACTCCAATTTTTTTCTTGTTAGTTCTTTTATAACAGAAGAACCATGCACATTCTGTTGGGCAAAGTCCCGCAGAATTCCATGGGTTCTGTGTGGCCACACTGAAGCCGAAGCACTCAATACAAGAGTGATTAATCACTGATGAATCAGCCTTTTGTTCCTCTTTTACTGGCGTTTCAGAATCCTTGCTAACGTTTTCACTATCTCATGTCTGGTCACGTCACATACCAAAGCAGACTGCCTGAAGTTACTTTGTTTACTTTGGCCTATATTCAAATCTGGGTAAAAGAAAACTCCAGCCAAACACCTCTTTCAGATCACAGACAGGCCTCTCAGCAGCAATTAGAGATAACATGGAGAAACAGAATTTTTAAAAGTTACGCCTAATAACACTTCTATAACCACCAACTTTCATTTTCAAAAGCAATCAAATAGTTCTTATATGTATCAAAAAGGGTCATATAAGAATATTAACTAAGGTTTACAATGCAAACACTAGGTTTCAGTAAATTAAACATGTTCAAAGAAAAAACAAACAGCTGTTTTCTAGCATAAACAGATAAGATTAAAAGGAAAAAATAAAATTTTGAAATGCAAAATTAACTGTAGAATTTTAAAAAAGAATAATGTACCAAAGATGAAATGATAGGAAATAAATTCAATGTGATTAATATCATGAAAATCACTAAACATAGAATTAAATCCTGAACAAATGCTGAAAAGAATTATCTTTAATAAAGGCTTACTTCTTCTACAACAATAGAGCCTACAATAACATACAAAGATAAGAGATATGTTTAAATCAACAGCACCATTAAAATACGGTATATAAAGATATATAAATCAACATCTCGGTTTAAAAACAATACTGGTCGATAGGCAGAATAAAAGATATGCTGTTTAGATGTTCATTCTGCACAGTGTCAGAAGCCCAGGAAGCAGCTCTTCTCCTTTCCAATCACAGCTGCCTGAAGTCAACAGACCACTTTCAAGCAACAAGCACACACTGATAAGACACAACTCTGACAAATAAAATGTGTGAAGTTGGCAAGGAGGGGTTCTCCATAGGGCTTCTTTGATTTTAAGAAACATCTCACATCCATTAGGACAGCTGTTATAAAACGAACAAATGAATGTGACATGGCAGAAACACTATAGAAAACAGTACGGCAGTTCCTCAAAAAACTAAAAATGGAAAGTTACATAATCCAACAATGCTGAGTATATACTCAAAAGAACTGAAAGCCATTATCTTGAAGAGATATTTGCATACTTGCTAAGGTAGCATCATTCGCAATAACTTAGAGACTCAAGAGACAGTCCATGTGTCTGACAAAAGATGAATGAACAAAGTATGATACACATACACACACACACACACACACACACACACACACACACACACACACACACAGAGGAATATTATTCAGCCCTAAAAAGAAAGGAAATTCAGACACATGCTTTAATATGGCTGAACCTTGAGAATATTATGCTAAATGAATAAGCCAGTTACAAAAGAACAGATGCTCTATGTTTCTACTTGGAAACTGTACTAAAAATACTCAAATTTTTAAAGTTTTGGGGAGACAGGGATGGGAATTACTGTTTGATGAGTTCAGAGTTTTGATTTTACAAGATGAGTCATGCAGATGGATGGTGGTAGCAGTTGTACAGTAACGTAAATTAACTTAGGCACTGAAATGTACACTTAAAAAGTAGTTAAGGAAATATTCTGTATGTGTTGCCATATTTAACATATATTTTAAAATAAAGTCAAGTGTGATGGCACATGACTATACTCTCAGAATCTCGAGAGGATGGAGCACAATGATGGTGGATGTGGGAGGAGAGAAATTAAATATTTTCTAATTTAGTCACTGCCAAAGTCTTGAGGTGCCTGCTTAAGAAGCAATTATGTATTATTAGTCAGCTTTTGGTTGCTGTATCCAAATACTTAAGAGCAACTTAAA
This sequence comes from Petromus typicus, assembly GCA_004026965.1. Taxonomy (NCBI): domain Eukaryota; kingdom Metazoa; phylum Chordata; class Mammalia; order Rodentia; family Petromuridae; genus Petromus; species Petromus typicus. Next base: position 24,319 of record PVIR01000055.1, on the reverse strand, counting down.
GCAGGAAATATTGTGACCCGTGATTTCAGAGGTTTCAGCCCATGCTGAGCTGACCCCACACCAGGACACACAAGGGGTGGTGGAGAAAAGCTGCTCACATCATGGCAGTTGAGAAGCAGAGGGCAGGAAGAATGAAAGATAAGATGGTAACAGGGACAGGGTACACACTTTGAAAATCAGGCCTCTATTGGCCTATGTTCTCTAACTGAGCCATCTAACTGCACATTCACCTATAAATTCACGACTGGATTAATCTATTCATGAGGTTAACAGCCTCATGATCTACTCACTCCTCTAGACCCTCACCTCTGAATACTGCTGTATTAGGGACAAATTCCCAACACATGAATTTGGGGGGATACTTCATATTTAAATTATAATGAAAGACCTTGGAACTAAGTGAAAGAGGAGTGGACCAAGAGGGTGATGAGCAGCAGCCAAGGGAGCACTACTCCTTCTTTCTTTCTCCTGCAGGAAGAATTCTTCTAAAGAAAGTCTCTTGCACTCATGGGAATGCTATGGCTCAGATCTAAATGTTCCCCCAAAGCTTCATGCAATCACAGATGGTGAGTTTTAAAGGTAGACAGGTTAGGGTGTGTAAATATGGATCATGGAAATACTACCCTGGATATGGGTGGCACCAATCACAGGCATGAAGCCTGAATGGAATATAAAGGGACTGAATGAAGCCAGGCTTGCTGCTGCTGCTTGCTGTTTCAGCTGCTTGCTGCTTTCCTGCCTGCCATGCCATGTACTGCTTTTTCTCTGAAAAGTCCCTCTCAAGCCAACCTGAACGAGGCCAGCTAAGTGGGCACAGAAATCTCTACAAAGAATGAATCGAAATAAACCTTTACTCCTTTAATTTTAGTGTCAGGTATTTTGTCTGAACAAGAAAAGAAAAGCAACTTAGATAAATTTTGGTGCTAAGACTAGGGCTATTGTTTTGATATTATCTGGTCATATGATGCAGGAGCCACTAGAACTGGCTGGTGGGTAGACTTTGGGAAGGTCTTGAGGGGCTGGCTGAAGAAGCAGCCCTCAAATGCTATAAGTCAAACTTGATGGGAAATTCCAGGAAGAGCTCAGGAGACTGTTATCAGAAATGCAGCTAGTAAAGATTAGGTTTAGAAGGTTCCAGTTAGGAACAAGGACAGCACTGGCTGCTGGACTTCAGGCGATGTATATTATACTCTGGCACAAAATTTGTCTGCATTTTGCTCATAGCCAGATAATTTTCCTAGGACTGAGAACAAGGGCAGTGAACTAATATTGCAGAAGAAAGCTCAAGGCAGTCTGCTGAGGTGGTGGCATGGCTACTGCTGGGAACTTTCAACCAGATCTAAGAGCAAAGAGCCCAGGAAAGTGATTTAAAGCATTTTGAGTTTGGCCAGAAAGGAAGCTCCAGTAGCAAAGAAAGTACAGAGGACAACGTGGTTGCAGAGAAGAAAGAGGACCATAGAAAACACAACCTGAGGACATCACAAGAACCAGCAAGACTGCAGCCTTTGCAGTCTCAAAACTGTAAAGATAAAAGACTGTTTTGGGAAGACAGAGAATGAGCACCATGTTTCAGAATGCCAGTAGCCTAGGGAATTTGTTTCTCAGATTGGGTTCATAGCATTATGCAATTCAGGCACTTGAGCCCTACAGCCAAAAGAGAAGGAAGCTAGCTACAGTTCTAGTTGGCAGCAGACTCTGGCATCATCCACATGGTGCTGGTTTTATGTATATGCAGAATGCAAGAATTGTGGGGTCAAGGAGGCTTCCACCGAGATTTCCACAGAAGATCTGAGAGGCCAGGCAGTGTGCCCAAGATGGCAATGTGTTAAATTGTAAGTATGAAGCCAGTGGCAGAGTGGGGACCCCAGAAAGTTGGGGACGCCAGGAATGTGGATCATCTGAGGAAAGTCACAAGGAGTGAGTAAAGTCAGCCCATGAGAGAAGCCATGAGAGCTACAATTGCTGGTTATGCTGTAGATGCAGAGCCACCCCAAGCTCTTTAGAGTTAAAAACTTGACAGAGACTACTCCAGATGCTAGACTATTAACTATGGAACCTAATGTTTGCTCTGCTGGATTTTGAACTTGCGTTGGTCCCACTGCTTTCTATCTCCCTATTTATACCCTTTTATATGGAAATGTTTATCTTGTGCCATTGTATAGTGGTAGTGTTTAACTTTCTTCTCATTTGTAAAGGGGCTTGCAGCTAAGAGTTTGCCTTAAATTTCTGAGGAAACTTTGAAACTGAACTTTAGAGCAAAGCTGAAAACTGTTACTACTCTGGCAACTCTTAGAGATGGACTATATGCCTTTTGCATAAAAGGATGTACATGAGTCTTCTGGCACCAGGGACAGAATGTCATAATTTGTATCTTAGATGTCCCCCAAAAGTAAGTCATAGGTGGAGAGTTTCAAAATTGACTGGATTAGGTTGTGTAAATTTTAGATTAAGGGTGTGATACTGAGATTTAGGGTATGGATAAATCTTGAAGCCCCACCCTAGATAAGAGTGGCACCAACCCATAGGTATGTAGCCTGGATGGAATAAAAAGGGACACAAAGAAAACAGGCTTGCTCCTGCTTCTTGATGTTTTGGATGCTTGCTGCCTTCCGGCCTGCCAGGAGTATCTCTGTGATACTCCTCTGACAGGCTGCTGTGCCTTGAAGTCTGGTGACCAGGGACTGAAATGTCTAAGAACAGTGACCTGAAATAAACCTTCCCTCCTTTAACTTTTGGTGTTTGGTATTTTGGTGTTGGAGTATTTATCATTAAGCTATCAGAACCTTGATAAGACCTAACAAAACACAGGCAATGACTTCATAAATGCTAACTAACTTGATAGACTCTATATTGAAATGAATATATTAACATAATAAATCTTATCTCCATATCATTGCCATTTTACACTTGCAAAATCTGAAACTAGCTATATGTAAGCAACTTCTCCAAACTGTTACAAAGATCTGTGCTTCTGTCTCCCTATACCACCAGAGTATTTATACTCTGAAATACCCAATCCCAGTGTTTACTACATCCTGCTAGAACTGTGTATCTATTACTAAGATATGAAAAGCAGAAGCATTCCTATTGGCACTCAATAGAAATCTGTTAAACAAATGAAATTCTCACTATCTCATATATTTCTTTTTTTTTTTTTAGGTTTTTGGAGACAGGGTCTCGCTTTTGTGGTTCAGGCTGGCCCTGAGCTCAGCCTCAAACTCACATCACAATCCTCCTGCCTCTGCCTCCCGAGTGCTGGGATTACAGGCGTGAGCCACCACGCCCGGCACTGTAGTATGTGGTACTGGTTGCTGCTGGGTGTGGGTCTCCACACCCAATATTGTTATGTGGTTACCGGGGAATCGAACCCGGGTCCTTGCGCTTGCGAGACAGGCGCCGGAACCACTGAGCTAACTCCCCGGCCCTATCTCATATATTTCTTCACTCTCAGTATTAGTAATGCCATTTATTAATTCAACAAACTTTTTTTTTTTTTGAGACAGGGTCTCACTTTGTGGTTCAGGCTGGCCCTGAGCTCAGCCTCAAACTCACATCACAACAATCCTCCTGCCTCTGCCTCCCACGTGCTGGGATTACAGGCATGAGCCACCACGCCCAGCACTGTGGTATGTGGTGCTGATTGCTGCTGGGGTGAGTCTCCATGCCCAGTATTGTTATGTGGTTACTGGGGATTGAACCCAGGCCCCTGCGCTTGCAAGACAGGTGCCGGAACCACTGAACTATATCCCCGGCCCTCAACAAACATTTACTAAATATTAAACATCTACCATGTAGCACGCACACTCTAAACTACCTGAGATATATGACAAACAAGATTAAAATCATTAGCTGTTATGTGGAATGTATAAACAGAGACTTGAATTTGGGGAAGAAATGAAGAATGTTATGGAGTTATATGAGAAGTCAAATCCAGACTTAGGGTCTAGAACAGGTATGGCTAAGAATTGATAGAAGAGGAATTTCCAAATACAGGTACGGACAAAGAAGCAGAAAAAAGGAGAAAAGCATAGGTAAAAGTTTGAAAAGGGGATGCCAAAGCAAAATAGAACATCCTCAGTAATAAAAAATGTGTAATAATAATAAATTTAATCACTCCAGAGTTTAGTAAACATAATAAATTAGGAAAGAATCACCTTTCGTGTTCTTTGAGTTCCCAAATATAAAGTTGGATTCACATCAGAATCGTCCATGCATTTACAAAAGTTAAAGTGCTTGTTACTGATCCCAGATGGATGAATTAATATCTCTGAGTGTAGGATGCAAGTATTAGAACTTCAAATGTCCTCTACAACTTTGTACTCTGCAGGCAAAACTAGTGACTACAGAGATTCTGTAGCTAAGCAGTGCTAATTATCTGTTTCCATAATCTCTCTTTGAAATGACTCCCAAACTTCCCACTGGCTGATTGTCTTCTTGCCATCTGAATCTTTGCCTAAATATTAAACCTCATCCCTGAGCACATAATCTAAAATAACCATGTTAAATTAATGTCTATCACAGTCCCACAGTTCTTTCCCTATCTGAAATTTGTCTTCTTTTTCATTTATTCTGCAGTAAACTGAAGTTTCAAGAAACCAAGGATCTTGCTTGTGCATTCACTGCTGTTAACATCCAGTAAGAGCTAAACAAGTATTTCACTGATGAAGGAAAGAAGGAAAAATAGAATTATACCTCTCACATAAATGGAATTTGAAAAATCAGTATCTTGAAGCTATAATTCTGATGCATTTAGGCTGTATACAATTAAGCCAGACTGAACTGCAGGAAAAGCATTTCAAAAATCCTAAACTTAAAACAATATAAGGATTGATTTAATTTCAAAATCTTTTCCCAGAACTAAAGAACATAAAATATTTAGTCTGGACTACAGTCAATAAAAGTGTGAGTTAAAAGTCCTTGTAAGATTTTTGAGACAGGGTCTTGCTCTGTAGTTCAAGCTGGCCCTGAACTCACTATGTTGCCCAGGGGAGCCTTGGACTCTTGACAATTCTGCTTCTGCCTCCCCAAGTACTGGGATTATAGGTATGTGCCACCACACCCAGCTCAAAAGTCTTCATGAAAAAGCAAAAAATGATGAAACCAGATGCATTTCCACTGACATAAAATCAGAAATAAGTTAAAAATACAGATGGATTTAGAGTTTAGCTCAGGCACATGAAAAAAAAACAAACTTGCAAGGCAAATGTTCTGACACTGCATATTAAACATCTATTCTGTGACCTAAAGAGTTAAAAATTAAATCCTTCCAAATCCTGAAATACAGTCTAAAAACTCTTCTGTTTAAATGGTCATGTACAACGACTACATAAAGGAAGACTGATACGCAGCACAGCCAACAGCTTTGAGTCTTGTAATTGTGTCAAAATAGCTGAACATTTGAGTTCTCCAACTGGAACTGATTTAGAACTAAATACTATACTAGGAAAATGAGCTAGGAGAAAACACAAGTAATATTTTGGGGCAAACAGAAATATGATCACAATTTTCCTTCTGGAAAGAATAGTCAATTAAGTACATTTAAAATTCAGACACTCAGGTAATATTGAAAACAACTAAATATAGAAGTTGTATATCTACTATCTATGTATAAGGAAGATCAAACAAATAAGAGATCAAAAGAGAATCCCCAAATGCCAGAAGGATACTTGGGTCGGACTATCTGGACTCTCAGTATAAAACCAGAAGGTACAGGAATGTTTTCACTCTGCTCTCAAAGCCTAATCCTACCTGTAGAATATGTACTTTATGACACAGAACGATCCGCCACTCGCCATTTGACTTCAAAGTTTTGAAACCATGATCATTCCCACAACAAGTTAATCACAAAGTCCTGCGGGTTACTCCCTTGTGGGACAGGGGAGAAGAGGAGAGGGGGGAAGAGAAGAGACTTGAAAGACTTAAGGGCTTTATCAACCAGCCCTTATTCTAGACTTAAGTCAATAAAATTGACAGTGAAAAATAATCTTTCAATTAGAGAAATATGAAGAGTGATCAGATGTCAGATAATATTTGGAAGCACTACTGCTATATTTTAGGTATAATGAGACTGTGGTTATGTCTTTGAAGTATGCTTATCTTTTAGAAATACAAGTTAAAGTATTTAAAAATCAAGGATATTTTAGATCTGCTCCAAAATCATTCAAAAGGAAGGAATAAGACAAAGAAACAGATGAAGGGAGATGTGTAATTATTGCTGACGTTCAATACTGGGTACTGAAAGGTTCAAATACACTTTTTAATTTTAACACTGTTTTTAAATTCTGTTTAATTAAAAATCTATAGTTGATATTGTGAAATAGAAAATATTTAAAAGGAAAGAGGGTGTAAGGGTAAATGACAAGGGGAAAAAGAAGGTGACAATAATAAAGAATAAAGGAAGCAAAGCTTATATATATGGGGGGAGGGTTGCAGGGCAGGGGGAAAGAGAAAAAATGAGAATCAAGTCATGTCATATTCTGGTACAAACAATGTTGAATGTGATGATGATGTGTATTCATAATGCACCAGTAAAGATTCGAATTTTTTTAAAAATCTTATATATAAGAATAGGTTTATATACTTTTATTTGTATAGCTCTTTGCTCTGAAAACCGTCAATGACCTCAACTGCCAGTCCTTTAGGAGGGAGGCCAGCTTTCAAGGTCTTTCCTAGTCTTTGATCATCATTTTTCCTATGAATAAATTACCAGCACCTTCATCTCTTAAGTCTTTGCACATCCCTCCTCCTTGAAAGGTGCTTCTTCATCATACGTCCTCTTCTCTTGAGGTCCTTCTTCCTTCCTCTTCCCTACCTTATGAATCAAAACTCTTATGTCTTTCTAGGTTGCTTACCAACCACTGTATGACCTACTTACATATAAGATGTCCCCAGATTCACCCAGACCACATGTCTCAAGCGGAAGACTCATCCTCAAATGTTTTTGAATCTTCAGAGCTTCAAGTGCTATGCTCATGGCCACAACTTTGACTCTTTAGCTCCAGGTTAAAATAGAACAACAAATTTTAGAAAACTGAAAAGTCAACGCATTTCAAGAAAAATAACTATTATTATGACCATTTACATAAAGCCTGCTGTGGTGGGGGGAAATCACAGAGGGTAGGTGGGAACAGTCTGCTCCGCTCCACAGCTCTGTACTCCACTAATACTCAGAAAACATCAAAAAGCTTCACTAAAGAAAGTCATATCATCTTTTTTAAAAGGAAAATTTTGAAATAGACTTAAATCTCAAAATAACATGATGGATTACAAAGTAAGACCAGCACAGGTTGTGGTTCTCATTACAGAAAGCTTACTTTTGAGACAGGCAAGAGATTTCTTTATTAACCTGTTCATCCTTTTTTCAAGGCCCCAAATCCTACGCCCTGAGATAAAAAATGTACTAGAATCCCATTTTTCTATAATGAAAACAGACAATGTATGAAAATCAACGTTACCTTGTATTTCATCTTGGGACATGAATGGATGTAGAAACCCATATAATAATAGCTGAGTTGAGATGTTTTCTCATGAAGTTGCCTAGTAAAAGCAATTTCTCTGCGAAAAGATGATGAAGGTACTGTTAATTCTGGTCCCAGCTTTCAAACAATTATACAAAGACAAATATTTGATAAAATCCAGTCTTAAGTATCCAAAAAAATCAAAATCTTGAAATAAAAACACTGACAAAATATTGCAAGATGAATTTTACTAAAGAGACACCCTAAAATCCTCTGAGTTATTTTGAGGATCTACTGTGCAAAATTGCTGATCTAAAGTTCAAATAGCATAAGATTAAAGAGATCTACAACTCTAGAATCCTCAAAGAATCTGGGCTTTCCAGGTTAAAATAGAACAACAAATTTTAGAAAACTGAAAAGTCAACGCATTTCAAGAAAAATAACTATTATTATGACCATTTACATAAAAATACTTTCAGCTAATATGACGAACTGATTTTTATATCTAATTTTCACTAAAATGAAAGGGAAAACACTGTAACCTTACCACATTCTCTGTTGGCAGGGTGAGGGATGCTCAGACAAAGCAACTGTCAGTACCCTCACTCTATGCCTACGTGCAAAGTGCAGTTTGTACCCAGATAATATGGGTTCATGATTTTATCCTAGTTGTCCTACTGAACAACTAGTTGTATGTGAAAGGTTTAACTTGAGCACATTTCTAAAATACTGAGTTGTTTTTATGTTTGTGCATTTCTTGAAGACTTTCTTATTTCTTGCTTTAGCAGTAATGGATACTTAAAATTCAGGAGAAATGTATTATTTAACTGAAGATTTTGTGCATTTTTTTAGTTCAAATTTAAATTTTTTACAGAATTTTTCAAATCTAAATCTTTGAAAGTTTTATTCCAAAAATCTGTTTTAAATGAATTTTAAAGACTGAACTTAGAATGTGCATGCTTCTAAATACAAACAGATTAAACATTGGCCTATAGCAGAACACATCTTACTATTCCCAGAACTAAACCACTGTCAAGGTTCAGAGTGAGGAAAGAATGCAGACACAGTGTAGAACTACCCACCTGAAGGCCAGCCGAACCACCACGTACTTAGTCCTGCTCAACTCATATCAGCCATCACCACTCCCCCCAAACCTATCAGTCCTCCTTAACTGTTGTTCTCATCCCATTTCCAAGCTGTCAAAAAGTCATCTGGCCTCTATCTCTTCAATATACCCTGAATCTGGCCACTTCTCATCACCTCCACCTCAAATATGCTGGTCTAACCCACCATTTATGGTTACACTGGATAACTATGTGCCCTTGTAATTTACTTTTCTATTTCCACTCCTGCTCCTCCATAATCCCCACAGCACAGCTGAAATCATCTTTTATAGTACTAATCAGATCAGGTTACTCTGGAAGGCTGAGGTAGGAGGATTGCAAGTTCAAGCCTTGGCTGGATAAGTAAGAAAATCCCTGTCTCAAAACAAAAATAAAAGGAGAAGGGAGGCTAGTGATATAGCTTGGTAGGAAGATATCATGTTCATCCCCAGTATCAAAAACAAAAACAAAATCAGATCAGGTACTCTTAATGATCCCAAATCCACATTATGTTATTATCACATAAAAATCCAGCTTCTCTACTGAACCAATAAGCCCTCTCTACCTGCCCTCCTTATACTTCCACCTGCCTCTCTGCATTCCACACATAACAACACATATGCTTCCATAGAGCTTAGCCGTAAGACTATTCTGCTTATTCTGACTACCAGGGCACTTGCATTTGCTATCTTTGCATGAACTTTTCTCAGATTTTTACAAAATAAGCCTTACTACTGAAATTTCACATTACACCAGTAAGTATGGCTATTATCAAGGACTCAAACTACAACAAAAGCTGATGAAGTTGTGGAGAATAAAGAATTCTTCTATGCTGTTGGTGGGAAATGTAAATTATATTGTTGGTGGGAATGGAAAGCAACAGGCAGACTCCTCAAAAAATTAAATGTAGGGCCGGGGAGTCAGCTCAGTGGTTCCAGCGCCTGCCTTGCAAGTCAAGGGCCTGGGTTCAATTCCCCGGCAACCACATACAATACTGGGTGTGGAGACTCACACCCAGCAGCAACCAGTACCACATACCACAGTGCAGGGCATGGTGGCTCACACCTATAATCCCAGCACTTAGGAGGCAGAGGCAGGAGGATTGCTGTGATGTGAGTTGGAGGCTGGGCTCAGGGCCAGCCTGAACTACAAAGCAAGACCCTGTCTCAAAAAACCTAAACAAACAAAAAAAGTTAAATGTAGAAATTCCACTTGACCCAGCTATACTTCTGGGAATTTTCCTAAAAGAGCTAACATCATCATATTACACCGATACACATGTATCTATGTTTATTGTGAGCACAACTCCCAATAGCTAAACCATGGAAGCACAGTCTATGAGCCTAGCAACAGACGAATAGATTAAAATTGAGTGACACATATTATTCAACCATAATGAGGAATAAATCAGTGTCATTTATATAAATGTTAAGACACATTAAGAATCAGAAAAGTAGACTGTAGAGATGAAGAAGAGGGTGTGGGAAAAGAGGAAAAGAGGTCTGGGAAAGTCAGGAGGAGTAAAAATGAATAAGATAGAATATGTACCTATATCAACTCAAAATGGATGTAATTACAGTGTATCACAAACATATACAATAAAACATTTTTTTCAAAAAAACATCTTGGGCCTACTACCACTGCTGGTATTTACCTATGTATGCATACGTTGTTAGAGACTGAAGCAAGGGCCTTCACACTGAACTACACCTAAACTTATTTATTTATTTTTACTTTTATTTAAAGACAAGGTCTTGCTAAGCAGCTAAATTGCCAGGCTGAGCTCAAAATTTACAAATCTTCCTGCCTCAGCCTCCTAAATTGCTGCGAGTACAACTACAAAACACAAGGCACAGCTGCTAATTTTGTTTTCTCAAGTACTATGGAGTACCTAAAATTAAATAGTCTGTTTTCTACCTTACTGTTTGCTTTGATAAACTGCAAGTCTTGTCTATCTATGAAAGATGTAAGAATACAAAGATTATGTGCAAATAAACATGCTTTAAAATTAATTTCTAAAATTCACCTTTTTTTTTTTTTTTTTTTTGAGACAGGGTCTCGCTTTGTAGTTCAGGCTGGCCCTGAGCTCAGCCTCCAACTCATATCACAGCAATCCTCCTGCCTCTGCCTCTTGAGTGCTGGGATTATAGGTGTGAGCCACCACGCCCTGCACTGTGGTATGTGGTACTGATTGCTGCTGGGCATGAGTCTCCACACTCAGTATTGTACATGGTTAACTAGGGATCGAACCCGGGTCCTTGTGTTTGCAAGACAGGCACCAGAACCACTGAGCCAAATCACCGGCCCTAAAATTCATCTTTCTAAACATACACAAGTAAATGCCATAAGCATCAATTTCCAAACACTTCAAATATGTAGATTCTACTATATAAAGTCTCAAAATGCAAATTTTGATATCCACTGGAGGATTAAGAAACAAACAGATTCTCCTGAAATAAATCAAAATCAGTAATAATTGTGAGCTTGTAACCTACTCTGCCCAATGGTGCTTGGAAATGTCCAACTCTTGGCTGCCTTTCCTCTGTAAGTGCAAGTGCTTGTCTCTCCAGAGCGCTAAAGAGAAGTGACAGCCTGCAGCACAGGGCCAGTCTCTGCGTACTGGCAGCACCTCTAAGGCCCTGTTGCTGCCTCACGGCTCTCCTGCTCCAAGCTTTACAAAAGCTATACCATGACACAAACAGAACTCTTTCTGATTTTTCTGGGAACTGGTTACTTAACTGTCTCAAATGCAGCAGGAATCTGTATCATCTCTCACTTTACGGAACCCTAAATATTTCATACATAGGTACAATCTATTATGCAAGATTAAACCAATTTAGTGTTATCTGATTCCTTGTCAAAGTAACCTGTTATTTTACCCACAAAAAAAATTTCTTGGTATCATTTGGTAGGTTCAGGAAAGGCTATAAATACACACTGTAAACTGACACATAAAAAATAGCAATAATCTGAAAGTACAAAATGGTTCTGATATAAGGAAAATGAATATTTTCTGAAATAAATATAAACATCTAAAAGAACTAGTATAAACTTCTAAGTTATAAAATGCAAATGCTTTGAATTCCAATTCCAGTAAAACTGATAAAAGCAATGAATAATGTAATCACTTTTTACAAAAAGGCTACTAAAAACATAAGAAAAAGAAAGCACAGGTAGAAATCAGTTATTATGTAATTTTGAATTTGTTATAAATTGGTATTAAGAGAAAAGGCAGTTTAAAATAACAAGACAGAGAACTTAACATTGTGGGCCACTGAAATATATACCAAAAATCCAGTTGTGTGAGGGGATATAAAAAGAATAAGGATGTGTTAAGCGCATGTACCAATTCTCCATTATGAATATAATCATAATGTATTACAAATATGTACTAAGAAAAATCAAAATTTCTAAAGTACAATTATTTGCCCAAATTTTGAAAGAAAAGCAGACTGCTGATTTAAGGGAGAAAAACAAATTCATCTACATTTATAACTAAAAAATAAATGCACAAAATATAAAAATAATCTGGCTGAATACTTCATCATGCACAAAAAAGTAAGCATGACACATAAAGACTAAGAAATGAAAGAGAGAGAGAGAGAAAAGAATAGATGAGCTCCTCATAGACAACAAAAAGAAAAACAATTCCAGACACTCCTTCCCATCTGTACCATATGTACATATAGAGAAGATGGACTAAAAATAGAAACAAATATTTTGACGAAGACCCTAATCTTCTTACCACCAAAAGATGTTTTCCTGCATTATGTATGTTTGCAGGGAGGGAGGGACATAAAAGAGAAATTATTTTCTCATAAGGACCACAGATTCAAGCACCCAGACAGGAATGCTCATTCCTGCTTGGTATAGATATCCATAATCCTATAACGAGTTTTCAGTCAACAATGGACGCAGATCTAACAGTGCTCTCATAAAATATACAGTGGTAACTGCGTTTTGTAAAGAGAAGTGTTTGGAAAAACTTTTTGTTTGCAAACTCTGCATCTGGTGAAAAATACCACCTCAGCTATCTTTCTGACAAAAATTCAAATGTGTCCATGTTTTCCAAAATTATAGAACAAATTAAGTGCACGCACACCATCTAGTGACAGTGTATCCATGTTAGTTTGTATAACTAGACCCAAGAATGTGTGTACAACCACAAAAGTGTCTATCCTTTCTCAGAATATGTCCCTGTCCTGAAGCAACATGACTACTATATTTTCTTTCTATATTGCTTTTTTTCTTTAAGGTTTTTTTTTTTTTTTAAGGTTTTTTAAGACAGGGTTTCACTTTGTAGTTCAGGGTGGCCCTGAGCTCAGCCTCAAACTCACATCACAGCAATCCTCCTGCCTCTGCCTCCCACGTGCTGGGATTACAGGCGTGAGCCACCATGCCTGGCACTGTGGAATGTGGTACTGATTGCTGCTGGGGTGAGTCTCCACGCCTAGTATTGTTATGTGGTTACCGGGATCGAACCCGGGCCTTTGCGCTTACAAGACCGTTGCCGGAACCACTGAGCTATATTCCCGGCCCTCTATACTGCTTTAATTCATCAATGCCACATTAGCTTTTAATTAATGAAAAATACATATGCTAGTGATGACAAGAATACACATACCATTTAAGAAGCATAAGCGGTTCTGATTGAGGAACTAAAATAAATGTATAAATGACAACATTTCCACATCTATAGGATTTGTTGTGAGTTTTTTTTGTTTTTTTTTGTTTTTTGTTTTGTTTTTTTGACACAGAGTTTCTCTTTGTAGTTCAGGCTGGTCCTGAGCTCACTATGTAGCCCAGGAAGCCTTGAACTCATGGCAATCCTCCTGTTTCTGCCTCCCAAGTGCTGGGATTATAGGCATGAGCCACCACACCTGGCACTGTGGTATGTGGTACTGATTCCTGGTGGGCATGAGTCATCACACCCAGCACTGTTGCATGTGATCACCAGGGATCGAACTTGGGACCTTGCACTTGCAAGGCATGCGTCGGAAATAAGCTAAATCCCCAGCCAGGGATTAACAAGACAGAGAACTTAATATTGTTCTTAATATTGTTCACTTGCAAGGCAGGTGCCGAACTAAGCTAAATCCCCAGCCAGATCTATAGGTTTTTATACATTAGAGTGTACAGAAACATTAAAAAGCTAGCGCAGTTACCATCAGACAATGATATCAGTTCTAAAGACAGTACTTCTCAGTATCAGTGTATAACTGAGGGGACTATAATAGCAACAAATTATACTATCAAACAGGGTTTCTACTGCTATATAATAAAAATTATCTTACCGTAAGGCAGAGTAGACACCCAAGGACAGAAATGAATAATCAGGGTCATAGTACAAATACACAGAGGAAACACAGTATGGAAGGATGTCAATCACCCCCACGGCAATAATCTTTCCATCAAGCCAGTACTGCTGGTGAAAGGAGCCATAACCACATTCTGGTCCATCAGGGGGATTCTCCGCCTAGGAAGAAGTAGACATACAAAAATAAGCAGTTTACCATTTTCTCCTGAATATTAAAAAAACTTATAATTAATCTAGTATAACCTTAGGTTCACTGAGTCCTGAAATTTCCTCTTTGGGACCAAGGATGTAAATCAGTGGCACTGCGCCCGCCTGTCAAGCACAAAGTCCTGAGTTCAAGCCCCAGGAACACACACACAAAAAATGACCGCAAAATATATGATTTTGTAGGATAAGTAAATCACTCCTTTGTTTCATACAGAGGTGAAAAGAAATGATACGTGAAATGCAAGCAAAATAAAAGGAGAAGGTCGAGTGAGAAACAAAGTGCCCCCTCCTGCCAGTGAGGCCCCTTCTGTCACTAGTCCACCTGACAAGCCACACAATGCCATGTTCTTTCCAATCAGTTCCCATGTAAGTACAAAGATCAGACTACATGAAACATTTTTAGTGAAAATAAAATAATTTCATTATTCTTAATGCAACTATAATCCCAGAAAAGAAACCTAAATATCCAGGGTATAATAATGTTTCATAAATTGAGCTGAACAAAGAAAATTTCTCATTTTAAATATAAGTACTTAAATGAATATCATACAATAAAATTTATGAAACAGCATAAAAAGTTTTACTAGAAATTGAAAGATAAAACAATTTAATCGAACAAATACAATATAAATTGTGTATCATTTCACACAGTTAAGAATCACAGGAATGGGCTGGGGATTTAGCTCAGTGGTTCAGGTGCCTGCCTTGCAAGTGCAAGGGCCTGGGTTTGATCCCTGGTAAACACATACAACAATGCCAGGTGTGGAGACTCACGTCCACCAGCAATCAGAACCACATATCACAGTGCCGAGTGTGGTGGCTCACATCTATAATCCCAGCCACTTGGGAGACAGAGACAGGAGGATTACTGTGAGTTCAAGGCTCAGCTCAGGGCCAGCCTGAACTACAAAAGTGAGACCCTGTATCAAAAAAAAAAAAAAAAAAATCACAGGAATATACATTGAAAAAAACAAAGAAGAACGAAGAAAAGTTTAAGTCATGTTTGCTAATATCACAACTAGAAAAAAATACAAGAAAATAAATCTACAATTTATTCTCATGAACATACATGCAAAAATTCTCAACAAAATATCAAATTGAACCCAACAATGTATATGAAGAATTATATACCAAGACTGAGAGAGATTTATTTCAAATATTCAGGGCTTTCTCAACTTTCTCCTTTTATTTTCTTTATTTTTCACAAATCATTTCTATCTTTTTATGAAACAAAAAAATATAGGTGTGAGAAAAGCAATTTAAAAAGGATAAAAAGGGAAAAAAGGAAGTAATTAATCTACTCTACCATATCCATAAAGCTAAAATAAGAAAAATCATTATGACTACATCAATTGAAAAAAAATTTTATATACATTAATTGATGCAGGAAACATTTGACAAAGTTCACTCACAATTAAAAACTTAGGTATAGAAGAAAACTTTCTCAACTTGATTAACAATACAAAAGGCATAAAACTGATAACTTCATTCAATAGTAAGATAATGAACAAGGCAAGGTAAGGACAGACTTGAAATTCTAGCAAATATAATAACACAAGAAAAGGAAATAAGGGTTTTCAAAATGAGGAAAGAAGAAAAACTGTCATATTTTACAGATCACATAATTATTACGTAGAAAATCCCAAAGAATCAACAGAAAAACTATAAGAAATTATAGCAAGGTCCCACAATACAATGTTAATACCAAAAATGAAAAAGGTAAAAGGCTACAATCTGTAGTCAGCTAGCTGCAAGACATCACAGCATGGTAGAAGGACAAAGTAGGCAGGAAGCAGAAAATACTCCAAGCAAGGAAGGAGAGATGGATGGATGGATGGATGGATGGATGGATGGATGGATGGATATGCAGGCTGTGCCCACAGTGACCCATCTAGATATAAGCCATAATATCCTCTAAAACAATGAACAAGATAAGACTGTCCACTATCACCACTCCTATTCAATGCAGTACTCAAAGCAGCTATAGCAGTGAGGCAAGCAAAAGAAATAAAAGGGATACATGTAAGAAAGGAAGAAGTCAAACTGTCATTATTTGCAGATGACATAATTCTTTAATAGAAGATCAGAAAGAAAGAGAGAGAAAGAGAGAGAGGAGAGGAGAGGGGAGGGGAGGGGAGAGGAAGGAAGAAGGGAGGAAAGGCGCCAAAAGATTACTGAAAGTAACAAAATTCAGCAACACAGCACATACAAAATCAAAAGCATTCCTGTACATCAATAATAAAGCCAGAGAGAAAGAAATCAGGAAAACAAGATCATTCATAGTAACAGCAAGAAACTTACTTAAGAACTTAAGACAGTGAAAGACATTTTACAATGAAAATTATAGCACTTTGTAAAAGAAGATCAAAGAGGACATCTGAAAATGGAAGAACATCCTCTGTTCTTGGATAAGCCAAACCAACACTGTCAGATGGGTCATACTTCCAAAACTGAAGTAAAGATTTAATATATTCATAATCAAAAACCACCAACATTCCTGATAGAACCAGAGAAAAAAAACCCTAAAATTCACATGGAACCAGAAGAGATTCAGAATGGCACCAGCAACCCGGGGTAACAAGAACAAACTACGAGGCAGCACAACTTTTTTTTTTTTTAGGTGTTTTGAGACAGGGTCTCGCTTTTTGTGGTTCAGGCTGGCCCTGAGCTCAGCCTCAAACTCACATCACAGCAATCCGCCTGCCTCTGCCTCCCGAGTGCTGGGATGACAAGCGTGAGCCACCACGCCCGGCACTGTGGTATGTGGTACTGGTTGCTGCTGGGTGTGGGTCTCCACACCCAGTATTGTTATGTGGTTACCGGGGAATCGAACCCGGGCCCTTGCGCTTGTAAGACAGGCGCCGGAACCACTGAGCTAACTTCCTGGCCCGAGGCAGCACAACTTTGGATTTCAAGTTGTATCACAAACCTACTGTGATGAAAACTGCACAAAAACACATACAAATCCACGGGACAGAGTAGAGGATGCAGAAGCAATCCCAGAGACACCTAGCCACCTGATCTTTGACAAAGAGGCCAAAAATATTCCCTGGAGGAAAGAGACCCTCGTTAGGAAATCATGCTGGGAAAACCAGCTATACACACACAAGGATGGAAAAGAGACTACATCTCTCAAGTACTACAATCAAAATGATTCAAAGATCTATATGTTAAAACAGAAACAGCTGGAAATAAGTAAAATTCTTAAAAGTCATAAGTATAGGCAAGTAGTTTACAAAAAAAAAAAAAACCTAATTGTACAAGAAATAACATCAAAAATCAACAAATAGATTATGTCAAGAAGCTCCCACACAGCAAGGGAAACAATCAACAGAACAGGGAAAACAAATTTTCCAGCTACACCTCAGACAGAGCGCTAATATGTATTTAAAGAATTCAACAAAATTAGACCCTTTTAAAAACAGAAGACCCATGGAAAAAAATGGGCAACTGAAATGAACAGACGCGTTTCTCAGAAGTACAAATGGCTAATCAGTGCATTTTTAAAATCCCAACTTCCATGGCCACTAGGTAACTGCAAATTAAAACAACGCTAAGATTCTATATGACTCCAGAAGAGTGGTTACTAGCAAGAAATCAAACAGTAAATGTAGATGAGGCTGTGGGAAGAAAGAAACCTTTCTATATTGTTGGTAGGAATATAAACTAGTACAATTACTATAGAGATCTCAGTATGGAGATTCTTCAAAAATTTAAAAGTAGATATTCCATTTGACCTGTAGAAAAATGGATACACTTTGAGATCATAATGTTAAATGAAATATATCAGACAGGTAAGCTTAAGTACAACATGGATTCTCTTATATAAGAAACCAAAAGTAAATAAGTAAATGAGCAAAATAAAACATAATATGAAATGGAAATAGATCTTCTGCAAATGAGAAGAGGACCAACAGATGGAGAGCAATGAGTGAGAAGATGTAAGGAGAATTAAGATGTGCTATGTATGTACATGTACTAACTTCCCATAAAGAATGCAATCATTAACTACCATTAAAATGGACTACTAAAACACCCCCTGCAGTATTCTAAAATGACAGAGAATAGGTCAGTGATTGCCTAGAAATGAGAGTAAGACAGTGACTGTCCACAGAGGGGTTTGAAGTGTTTAGGAGTAATGGAAGTGTCTTCTATGTTTTAACTATAGTGCTAGATTCATGGGGTGTGTGTGTATCCAAGTCCATATAACCGTATAAACAAAATACATCTATTACATATTTTCTAAAAGTGAGGTAGTACTATGCAACTACTACTTGGCTAAAATCCAAACACTATCAAATGCTGTAAAGATGTAAGGCAACAGGAGCTCTCATTCACAGATGGCAACAATGTATAAGGGTAGAGACACTCTGGGTGTTTTCTCCAAAATTAAACACACTCTTAACAGGCAGAACAGCAATTACATAAGTGTGTGTCCAGTTAATTTGAAAACTTAAATCACACAAGAAGCCAAAACCTCATAACTGACTGTTTATAACTGGTTTATATGTAATTTTCCTAACTGGAAACAACCAAGATACCCTTTAAGAGATGAATGGATCCTTCTACATAATAAAGTATTACTCAGCAATAAAATGAATACACATAAACATACACGTACAGTGGTGAAACTTTAATCAGATACTGCTATGTGTACATCCTGTATAATTCCAATAACATCCTTTAAATGGAAAAAGTGTAGGAGCAGAGCGGGGGGGGGCGAGGGGGTGAGGGGTGCAGAGTGGAAACACAGTAATCTTTCACGTGGTACATCCTTTCTGCACCAAACTGCAGCAATAGGTATATCACATTATACATTTATCAGAACCCATAGGACTTTACAAAAAAATACTTTAAAAAAAATCATTCAGGAGAACAAGAGAATCCCAGGAAGGCACACAGATTGTGAAAGAGATTCCAATTAACAAATACTTGAAACCTCGTACTGAAAAAGTTGGAGCAGGGGAGAAACAGTAACCTAATCAACTTTGGAAAAGAAAGGAGTTTATAAAAGTGAAGGCAAAAGAACCTGCACATAGCATCTTAGTCCATCCACTTGATAAAGTTATTTCCCGTGAAATAACAATTTTGATACTGCCATGTCTATATACCGGAAGTAAATAACTGCAGACAAGAGGAGTCCAGTTTCTTATTATCGTGGTAGGTATTTAAAGAGAAAGGAGAAACCTAGCACAGTTGAGGTGATAATGAATTAGATGTGCAGATGTAAAAACTTAGATTTAGCTTAATATAAATGCCAGGTACACATAAATATGTATTATTATAAATATATGCATATAAGGGAGTTAGTATACATACACATTTCTTTGTCAGTTGAGAAGTCCTACAAGAAACAACACCCCAGATGCAAAATAAACACAACTAATTCCCAGCCCTTGGTGTGTGATACCATTTGCAATAAAAAGAATCATGGCTAGGGGCCGGGGATATAGCTCAATGGTTCCGGCACCTGTCTTGCAAGCTCAAGAGCCCCGGTTCGACACCCGGTAACCACATAACAATACTGGGCGTGGAGACTCACCCCAGCAGCAATCAGTACCACATACCACAGTGCCGGGCATGGTGGCTCACGCCTGTAATCCCAGCACTCAGGAAGTAGAGGCAGGAGGATTGCTGTGATGTGAGTTTGAGGCTGAGCTCAGGGCCAGCCTGAACTACAAAGCGAGACCCTGTCTCAAAAAAAAAAAAAAAAAGAATCATGGCTATAAGGAGACCTAGCTGATTCTAGGACTGGGTAGGAAACATAAAAGACTGACTTGGAACATCTTGTAGTGTCAGAAAGTAAAGAAACAGTCAAAAAACAAAAGCAAGGAACAAAATCTTATGTGGGGTTCCAACAAAGGGACACAGGAGTCAATTACAAAAGCTCCCAATGTACAACAGATCGAGCAATTTGAGCAGCAAAATAATAGTACTGAATTTATTACCCAATTCCAAAACAAATATCTGAGTCGATACTATTATATATGACTGAAAAATAATGGAGAAAATACAAATCTCTCATACAAAATTCTTTTTTTTTTTTTTTTCAGATTTTTTTTGAGACAGGGTCTCACTTTGTGGTTCAGGCTGGCCCTGAGCTCAGCCTCAAACTCACATCATCACATCATAGTGATCCTCCTGCCTCTGCCTCCCGGCTGCTGGGATTACAGGAGTGAGCCACCACGTCTGGCACTGTGGTATGTGGTACTGGTTGCTGCTGGGCGTGAGTCTCCACACCCAGTATGGTATGTGGTTGCCGGGGATCGAACCCGGGTCCTTGCGCTTACAAGACAGGCGCCGGAACCACTGAGCTAACTGTCCGGCCCTTCTCATACAAAATTCTAAATGATTTACACAGATAGTTTACCCTGCAGGCAGGAAAGTATAACTTACTATGTGAGTGTAGCTGTATATAACAATTCCCTTCCAAGTAGTAAGGATAGAAGGGAGAAAAAAGTCATTGAACAGGTCAAGGTCAAGTGTGGTATGAGTGATTTACCAAGATGGTAGCATCATCTAGAGTTCTAAAAATGCTAATGGAATCAAGGTCTATCCATCTGTTCAGAAATTAGAAAGCTCCAACTATATAACAAGAAATAAACAAGCCTATATGTACTACACTGAATTTTATGAAAACTATCTGGTAAGTGTAAGTCCTGCAACTTACAGGTATGAAGTTGTCTTTAAAAATAATCATGAAGGAGGTCAGGGATTTAGCTCAAGTGGTACCGCGCTTACCTTGGAAGCACAAAAGGGCCCAAGTTTAATCCCCTGTACTGCAAAGAAAAACCCAAACAAACAAAAAACTTCCAAAAATAATCAGGAAGGAAAGAAGCCACTGCAGAGACACAGAGAAAAATTGCGTTTGTGATGTGTGAGGTGGGGAGCCTGTCATTTGTCAAAAGACCTGCAAGTCATGAGCTAAGTAGATGACTATAAAATAAATGTAAATCCTTGCATGACTTCAGTTTATGCTTCATCCTGGGCATCATTAATTTTAATGTTTATTATGCTCATTCATCCATTTACTCCTTCAAAATGTATTTATCAAGAACACAGGAAGTATGGGCTCAATGAGCATATTTTCAATAAATAAATAAGAAATACAGTCTATTTACTAAGTGAAAATCAATCCTACCTGAACTAGCTTGAAACATTTTTTCCGATTGCAATTATTTCTGCAGCCAGAACTCAAACTCAGAGCCTGGTGCTTGCCAGCCATGTGCTCACTGCGGAGCTACATCCCTGGCTCTACAGTTTGATTTTCATCATGTTTCTTATCCTTAGGCCACTAACATGAGAACCTGGTTTATTTACTTCTCACGTTTTTACTTCTTGTGTTTCTAGCTATAACCAATTTATCCTACCACAAACATTATTCATGTTTCTCAATTGGGTTTTCCCCTTCTGCAAAGCATTTTATATAAAAGGGACTGTCTCACAATTATTTAGGAAGCAAATTAATAGGTACCACTACCCGTCATTTTCTAGGCTGTTTGATATTGCTCTTATTGCTTACTGTACTACTTTAGCCAAGGTGACATAATCATTCTAATCAGCAGTTCTTTCTGATAGGCCAAGACTGACATTGCCTAAGAGTCATAAATAGTACTACAAGCCAGTGCCAAAGCAGCAGCGTGAGGCCAAACAAGCAGCAATTTCTCATTCCCAATAAAATGAAGAGGTAGATCTTGCAACAGTCACAAAATCCAAAAGCTAGCTACAACTGGAAGACATCTCTTTAAAATACAGCATATTTCTCAACACAAACCCTGAAGTCAAGAAGTTACAGAGAAGTTTTTCAAGCCCTAAAAGAAAACCATCTCCAGCCCACATTGATGTACCCCACAAAACTGTCTTTTAAAAGTGATAGAGAAATGATGATAAAGTACACCTGAAGAAATTCATGACCACCAAACCAGCAGTCCAAAAAGGTTCTAAAGAACTTTCAAGAGATGATGAGAACTATAACTCCATGAATCCCAACAGAACAAATACATCAGAAAAGGCAAGTAATTAAACAGAGGCGAAAAAAAGAATCAACTTTAGGAAAACAATATAACAAGGATACACTAATACATACCAGTTATAACCGTCAATGTAAACAGTCAGAATTCATCAATCGAAACAAACAGACTGGCAGAATGGATCAACAAGCAAGATCCAAAAATATGCTGCACATAAGAAAAACATTTAATTCAAAAAAATTCACAGACTGAAAGGCTAAGGATAGAAAACAACATTCCTCGAGACAAGAAACTAGAGGTAGCTGTTCCATTTGCAAAGTGGATTTCAAACCAAGATTGACTGGGACAAAGCAGGTCACCATATCTTTATAAAGGGAACAATATAGGAGGAAGTGATAAAAATCATAAATGTATATAAAGCAACTACAGCACAAACAACCACAGTAGACTCTTAACTTACGAACTCAATCAGTTCCCAAGGGCTATTTGTAACTCAAGTCACTTGTAAGTTAATATCAGCTGAAATCTGGATTTTACCTGGGTACATAGTATAGATAATAAGAGGCAGATAAATCCTCCATTAACCTAATTAACCTGAGTTGTTTGTATGTCAAGCCAGTCATAACTTGAGGGTCCTCTGTACTACTATCTTCCCAAAGATTAAAAAATATATATATATATATATATATATGTAATGTATCCCATTGAAGAGACAGGTATCCTGCAACCACTCTCACTCCAACCACATTAGAAAGAACTGTCTTCCAACAGTCTCTTAAATTAATTCTCCATGGGGCTCTTTTTCTCCTTACTAAAAAAGCTTCCCTAAGTCTCTAGTGCCTTGAAAATTCTAATGCATTACTTGAGATTGTGGCATTTTTCTTCTAGATTGTGGCATTTCTTTAAACCTTTCATTTAGTTAAGAATTTTTAATTGTTAACATTCAACCTGTCACAAACGCAGCAGGAGATATAATAACATATAATACAGAGAAATATACATACTATTTGGGAAAGGAAAAATAAAAGAAGTACTACCCTTAATTCTTGGTTTCAAAATTTCTCTGCAATTAAAAGTTGAGAACTCCAAATAGCTTAAGTTTATCTAACTATATCTCTCTCTGTATATTTAAATCTATGTACCTATTAATTCATTTAAAATAATAAACCAATATATTTACTCTATTTTGTGAAGGAAGAAAACCTGAGCTTTCTGAAATTAAAAAGCAATCCAGTGTGTACAATGGCACTGTTACACATCTTTACAGATCTTTTAAATCCCCAGCTTAACAGAGAACTGCCTGATTCTCATGTCTGTCTTTGCATGAGTCATCTTCATGGACTTGTACACTGAAGAAAAAAAAATAGAGAGATATTAGAGCTATGGAAATAGAGATAGTAGAGCTATGGAAAAATGAGAGTAAAAAAGGGTAATATTTTCAGTATTATGAAAATAATTTTGACTCTGAAGAAAGTATGGCAGAGTCTTAGGGATCCCCTTGAGTTACCTGACCTTACTTCTGAGAACCACTGATATAAATATTTTTAAATATATACAGGTAGAGGAAGGACCTGTAAAACTATAAACCGTGAGTTGAAAGAGAGGAGTAACCGTGAGTCATTAAAGCTCAGGATTCAGAGCCAAAAATATGTTTTAAATCCCACTCTATTATATGCTGTCTGGCTATTTGACCTAAGCAAGACAGTAATTTAACTTCTTTTTAAAATGTCACTGTCTATATTCCAAAACAGGACTAACATGACTGCTTACCCTCAATTGTACCTGTGAGAACCAAATGACAATGTACAGATAAAAGCTGACTGCAAGTAAATTTAAGCTTGTTTTCACTTTGGATTTTAAAGAGTCTGGCACATTCCTAAAGACTGTGTCAATATTATACTAGTAGCTCCTTTAAAATTAAAGTTATGTAAACTACCAGCTACTATCTTTAATTTCCTCATAAATACATCAGTGATATAATTAGCAACATTTAATAGTTTGCTTTCTTAAGTCTGGACTTTGCAGAGTTTTGGATATGTGAAAGAATTAATCAGCAAAGTTATTTTTCATAAATACATCAGTGATATAATTAGCAACATTTAATAGTTTGCTTTCTTAAGTCTGGACTTTGCAGAGTTTTGGATATGTGAAAGAATTAATCAGCAAAGTTATTTTTCAGAAGTTACTGAATTTCAAGAATTTAGCTGATAACAGGAAGAAAATAATAAAGCTCACCTCTGGAAACACAAAAGAAAACCCACCTTA
>PVIR01000054.1:82969-331328 GCA_004026965.1 Petromus typicus | reverse complement strand
CACACGCACCCGTTTGTTTTCCAAGTGCTCTGTCGCTGGACGGCAGTCCCCAGGCGGTCAGCTCGTCCCCACATCCTCTCACGTCTTCCGCGCTCTTTGTCTTCTGGCCCCACAATTTCTGGTGAAAAATAGCGATCGTTTTCCTTGTTGTCCTGTCCCCTCTGAGGCCGCTCTCTTCGTTTTTTATTTTCAGCGGCGTGAATATTGTGTGCCTTTGAGTGGTGTTTGTTTGGTTCTTTTTTTCTGGGGTGTTTATGTTTTTCCTGCCCGTGCTTCCTTGAGCACGTAGGCGCTGGGAATTCGTTTTTGTCTCATTTGGAAAGGATCTGGCCGTTACTTCTGTGCGGTTTTCCCCACTGGGCTCTTTCCTGTCATGCTGAGGCTGTGGCTGGACGCACCGAAGCTGCTTGATGCTGACCGTGGTCACTGGTTTGTAGCTTCCTCCTTCCCACGAGCGTGGGCTTTGGAAACGACTTCCATCACAATTCGGATGTTTCCTGCTGTGCTCCAGCCCACTATTAAATCCCTTCCCGAGAATCTCAGTTCATTCCGCATCTCTCTGTAATCGCGGCTGGGTCTGATACGCCTGAGCTTTCCTGTGCGTGCGCTGGGCCTGGGGGTGCCGTCCTGGGGGCTCTGGGAGGGGGTGCGGCTCTGGGAGGAGGTGGGGCCCAGCGGGTGTCACGGGTGCCCCGGCGCGCTGTGCCTGGCCCTGGCGCGCTTCCCTTGCTCTGTTAAACAGCTTTTGTGCCCTGTACGCTCTGCTATGGAGTGCCTTGGAGCCAGCAAACGTCACCAGAAACCACAAGCCAGAGTACCGCTCTTCTCCTCAAGTTGTAGGCCTCGGTGACAGGAAAGTAACTAATATCAACCTCCATTTAATTAATTTTATTGTTTCATCTTCTGTAGTGAACTTTTCCGCTAAAGAAACATTTGTTTCAGCCACTATGTCAACATTTTTCTTTAAATCCGTAATATATGTATAATAGTTAAAATTTTTGCCTGATCCTTCTAATATCTCAGCTGTCTAGGAGTCAACTTCTGTGTTTTGTTTTAACCTGGTTATGAGTCATTTTTTAGATTTGTTTTTGTGTCTAAGCAGTTTTATAATTTAAGCTGGACGTTGTTTAAACTGTCAGGATCTTGCGTCTGCCTGACGAATGCTGTTTGTTCTGGCAGTGAGTAGTTTTCCAGCAGGTCAACTCAGTTTCTTCCAGGGCCATCAAGCTCCACTAGCGCGCCCCTAGGGAGCAGTGACGGCCGGCCCTGCTCCGCTCCCAGGGTGTGGTTTTCCAGAGGCGAGTGGAGAGGGCAGAAAACTGAAAATTCACCCTGGGAGCAGGAGGTTGAGGAGCAGACAGCCGTGGAAAGGGCCAAAGAAGCAGCCACACAAAAGCTGCTCTCCAGGGACAGCAAGGCCAGCACACGGCAGAGGACTCTTGAGGGGAGAGGCCATCGAGGGGGCAGCAGAGGTGGGAGGGCGCCACTGGTACGCATTTGGTTTCACCAGCAGTGGAAAAACAGACGTATTATGAGTGGGAAATAGATGGGAGCTTGAAGTATAGATCCCTCTGACTGCTTGGTGGAGACGGGAGGGGAGCCCAGCAGAGCAGAGGCAGTGTGGGCTCGGTTCCCTGGAGGAGCAGGATCAGCAGACAACCCGTAGTTGTCACCGAACGTTTATCCGGCAGCTCAGAGTCAGGGTCCACAGGGACCACCGAGCACGGCAAAGCTGGAGGCTGGAGCTGCTGACGGCAGAGGGATGAGGGTCTGGCACCAGGCCCAGGTCTAGCCCGGGGAGACGCTCTCGAGTCTGAAAACGCAAGAGACCAACGTCAAAGGTGACAGCTGCAAAAGCGGCGCCCGCTCAAGCAGAGGGCAGCTCTTCAGAATGAGCGCCAGCCCCTGCCCTGTGCCGCCCACGCCGCAAGCCTGTAGGCTGGTGCCCTCACGGGCAAGGTGGCTCTTCCTCTCTGATGGGCTGACCTGCACACTCATCAGGGTGCACTTCACTGATCTGAGTCCGGTAAATCGCCGAGCATAACCAGCAGTTGTGATGAAGAAGTCTCTTGAGGCTGCTGTAGATCTGAGCGGTGCCAACTGCCCTGGGGCAGTGGAGGCACGGGAGGCACCGGAGGTGGAAGGAGCGACAGCTGTTCCGGGAGGCAGAACTGGCAGGACTCATAACTGATCTGCAGGGGTAAGGTTTAAAAAGACAACTCCGGGCCTGGCCTGGTGGCCCGTGCCTACATACCCAGCTTCCTGGCAGATGGAGACGAAAGGCTCGTGTGAGCCCATGAGTTTGAGATCAGCTTGGGCAACAAAGTGAGACTCCACCCTCTGTGTAACAGTCACTCAGGCTTCTACCTTGTTCTGCTGAGTGAGCTGGGACAGAACGGAAGGAATGCAGGTCTGGGAGGTGAGACGCAGATGCAAGTTTCAGGCTGGGACCTGCGAGTGTGGGTGTGATGCTGGGAAAGGAAGGAAGGTGGGTCTGATGGTGGGATGCTGTGGGGGGCAAGAAGCTCGTGGATCAGCAGATCAGTACTGGCTCACGGAGGGGTCTGGGCCAAATGCACGAATTTAACGGGAAAGACTCCTGGTGCTTTCATCACGAACACGGAGCATTATATGCAATGATCTTAGCATTAGAGTTTTACAGTCTAATATTGTCGAGTAACGAAGTGATCCTACATTTACCTTGGGCTTTCCTTTCAACGCACGGAAAGTAGAAGGAGATGGAGACGAGGAAGGAGCTCAGAGTGTGGGAAGGGTGGGGGTGGGGGCAAAAGGAACCCAAGGATGTACATGCCTGTGAAGACACCATAGTGAAGCCTTCCTGCTGTATAATTCATTTGTGCTGGTTACAAGATCTCTTTTTTTTTTTTTTGAGACAGGGTCTCGCTTTGTGGTTCAGGCTGGCCCTGAGCTCAGCCTCCAACTCACATCACAGCAGTCCTCCTGCCTCTGCCTCCCGAGTGCTGGGATGACAGGCGTGAGCCACCACGCCCGGCACTGTGGTATGTGGTACTGGTTGCTGCTGGGTGTGAGTCTCCACACCCAGTATTGTTATGTGGTTACCGGGGATCAAATCGGATCCTTGCGCTTGCAAGACAGGCGCCGGAACCACTGAGCTAAATCCCCGGCCCTAGGTTACAAAATCTTAATGCACACTGCCCAGCCTGATGGGATGAAGACAGGGCAGACAGTCACAGGGAGGGCGGCTTCTGCACAGTACAGGTCTGGAACCCCATCCCGAGCTGGTGCCGCACTGAACACATCTGTTCAAAATTCTAATCTCACAAAGGTTTGATGCCACCATCCACGGAAGAAGTTCTGTTTTCCGGCGCTCCCTAATGGACCTTTCTAAGCTGGCCTCTGTTTTGGTACAGAACATGTCAATTTCATGGGTGTCAAGTGCTGCTGTGCGGGCTCATCTGAAGTAAAACCAAGAAGTGCCAACGAAAGCATTGGCATTTTAAAGTAATTTTAATTTGAGGCACGGGCAGCTGGCGGGGCGAGTGAGTGCGACCTGTCAGCCACAGAGACACAGGACAGCTGCAGAAATCAGTTCCCAGAGCCCCGAAGTGTGGCCTTCGATTCTCCCAGAGTCTCCTTGGTCTGAGGGTCCCCCAGGTTGAATAAGGAACCTGACCCTACTCTTTTAAAATAAGTCTGCAAGTTCACTGACTCACATCATAGGAAAAGGATTTTCGGGGCACAGCAGTGAAAGAGGCACAAGGTTTGTCAGAGGCAGAAGACGCAGGCAGAATGGAGCACAAGTGTCAGAGAACGGGCCGTGGTTATGGGTTTGGGGTGCTGGGAATCTATGAAACTGGCGGTCTGTAGTTTCCGTCTCATCCACGAGGTGGGAAAGGAGGCTTCAGCCACAGGGGGCCATGTCCTCCAGGGCCATGGGCCAGCGAACAGGGAAAGGCAAGCCCCTCTGTAGGTGAGGGGGGTGTTGCTCCAGCTTCCTAGGTTTTGGGCGAACAGAAGAAGAAAATAAATAAACGGGGCGGGCCAGGAATTTAGCTCAGTGGTTCCAGCGTCTGTCTGGGAAGCACAAGGTCTCAAATTGATCCCCAGTAACCATATACCATAATGCTGGGTGTGGTGACTCACACTTGCAAGCGCTGCACCCGATAACCAAATAACCACCTACCACAGAGCCGGTGGTGGCTCACGCCTGTAATCCCAGCACTCAGGAAGCAGAGCCAGGAGGATTGCTTTGAGTTCAAGGCTAGCCCAGGCTACCTAGTGAGCTCAGGGCCAGCCTGAACTACAAAATGAGACCTTGTCTCAAAAAAAAAAAAAAAAACCCAAAAACTAGCTTGTCCACATGTAGCTAAAAGGGAGTTGTCTGGGTCCCTGCACTCCAGGAGAAGAGAAAGCAGCAACCCAGGCTTGTGTGCTGATGGCACAGTGTTTGTCTGAAGCTTAGTTTCCCTGGCTCCCTCTCTGCCGGGCTTTGACTTCTACTCTTCACCACTACTTGTGCTTCATCTTCACGAAAGGGAAGGGAGCCAGTGGAAGATCAGCTGGTTTAGGAGCTCACAGAGCTGGTCCTCTGGGCTGGTTAACGCCTGCTGACCTACTTTGTAATAATCGCTTCCCTTGCTCCCAGCGGATGAATGAGAAAGCCTGGAAAGTCCTCGGGCACTGACGGGAGCTGTGCCACAGGAGCCAGAGGGCCGGAAGCTGGCAGGCCGAGGAGGCCCTTGCCATCTTCCTCTGTGGCGGGGTGAGGAGGGTGCCTTTCTTGTAATTGCAGCTTGGCGCACAGCGAGCCCTGAGTTTGGCCTTTGTCAGCTGCTCTGTCTAGTGATAAACACACTCTACGACCTGGCTGAGAAAGTCCGAAGGGTGTCAGAGACCCGGAGAAGGGGGAGCACCCAGGCGGGCTTTGTGGGCTGTGGGTCTTGCTCAGGCACAAGCAGACTGAGTCCAGCAGGGAAGTCAGCGGTCCTGTGGAGAGAGCAGGGACTGAAGGTGCCAGGGCACAGAGTGGGGCCATCTCTCAGGACGGGAGGCCAGGGGGAAGTGTGGTCACCTTTCTGTGCGGGCTGTGCCACTGTTACCGAGCTCCCTGAAGCAGAGGAGCCAGGGTAGTGTCTCGTCTCCGTGCTGCTTTGAGGTTCCTGCATGTCTGCCAGGGGGGCTCAATGGCACCAGGGCTGTGCCCAGCACAGGCTCCAGACACACAGCTGCCATGGAGCTGCCTTACCCAGCAGGTGTGACTCAGCCCATCTTCTTTTCAGCTTTTTGAGGTGGTGGAGTCGGTAGCCCAGTGCAAAAGTCAGGAATAGCCACCGCGGCTCAGTTCAGCCATTTCTGCCGCACAAGGGCCCAGTGACAAAGGCCTAGCTGCAGAGGGAAGCGTCCCTGGTCCAGCTTTTCGGGCCAGGGCACTCTCGGGTGCCTTTTCCTGTCCAAGGAGCCACTGACAAACGGCTTGCCTGTCCCGAGCCCACCTGGGCTCCTGCTCCCACCCTGGCTTTCCAGAAGCTCTCAGCCCTCCCGCAGGGCGGCTGGCTTCCACCAGCAAGCACGGGTATGATCGGGAGAGGTCAAGGAAATGTCCTCGGCATGTAGCCGAGGCAGATACCACTTCAGCAAAGCCGAGAATCCTCGGGGGTCTGGGGAGCCCACGGCACTGCCAAGCTGTTCGGTACACACAGGGCAGGACAGAGTCCCCAAAGCTCCAGGGGCCACGGGGCTCGGAGAGGACACCACAGAACTGTAGGGACCGGGGGAAAGAGGATGCAGGCCTCAGAGCCAGGCCCGGCTCCCCACTTAACACACGAGCTCGTGTTCTCTAAAATCGAAGGATGAATTTAGCTACAACGGAGTTTTGAGTGGGAAAATCTTATTGGGAAAGAAAGCTTCTGCCTACGAGAGGCAGAAGGGGGAACCGGAAAGGTGGGTGAACCAGGGTTGCTTTACCTGGGGGAAATTTATGGGCCGAAATCATGAGGTGATGTGGGCTCAAAGTAGGCGCTTTCAATAAGATAAGAAATGGACCAACCATAGTTAACCAATGGAATTGCAAGTACAGTTGTTTAAGCCATCTTGATTAAATGCAGTCCAGTGAGAAAGTCGTATACATGGTCAGGAGACTTCTCCAGGTGGGACAAATTCCTGGCCCTTCGTCCTGGGGAATTCACAATTACTACACTCTTGGGAGGGGAGGACCTGGATCTTGACTTCCCATCAACGTAGTTGTTCAGTAGAATGAGGCCTTATCAGTCACTGTTATCCAGGAGTTCTGCTGATGTCCTTGACCTTTAGTAACAGTCTCCCTTCTTGTGAGTTCTCCAAGGGCCTGCCCTGTCTGTCTGCCTGCCATGTGTCTAACTAGTTTTCCTACCTATAATATCATGAGCTTCATTGTTAAAAAGTAATAGGCTGCTTTGGCCTCTGCAGCTAGTCAAGCAATTAGAAAGACAGACACAAAGAAAATAGGTCAAGGAAGGTCCCAGTAGCAAAATTAACCTAAGAATCACACACTTCCCCTTTACTTGATCTTTAAACCTAAACTACCTTTGCAAAGACTCACTCAAACTAGGGGGAGGAGTCACGGTGGGAAGAAACCCAAGGTTAGGATGAAGGACAAGCAAGGGAGCCAATCAGATCGCAGGAGACTTCCTGGGCCAAGGAATTCAATAAAAGGAGCTGTAGACCTGCCTCCATGAGCAACTCCCTTTCTAGTGGCCCGGTCGGGGCAGAGTAGCTGTCTGCCATCTCTCTCTCTTCACCTTCATCCCTGCACCTTCAAATAAATGGTCTTTTACTTTAAGCTCAGCTCCTTCAACTCTGCTGATTCTGGGTTAGGATCTCAGGAGCTGCCTGTTCCACAGTGGAGTGGCCGGCGGGCATGGGGTGCTCCCTGCCACCTGCACCGTGAAGGAAGCCCTAGGGCCAGGGATGTGGCTCAATGGTTCTGGCTTCTGCCCAGCAAGAGCAAGTTCCCAAGTTCTATCCCCTGGTACCACAGTCCACACGCAGTGCCGGGGGTGGTGGTGCTCGCCTGTAATACCTGCACTCAGGAGGCAGAAGCAGGAGGACCGCTGTGAGTTCAAAGTTGGCCTGTGAGTTCAGAGTCAGTCTGAACTACAAAGTGAGACCCTGTCTCAAAAAACTAAAAAAATAAACAAGTTTACTAAATAACAGCCTATCAGTTTATGGTGGAGGTAATAAAAATGGCACGAAATTAATAGAGGTGCCAGGCACAGTGACTTGAATGGGACATTCATCAGCCACGGCACAGCACGTGCCCTGAGGGTTCCCGGTTGAGCTCCGCCTTCCAGACACAGAACAGACCTGCGAAGGGCTGTCACCCAGCACTGGGAGGGGGCAGCGTGGCCTGCTGCTCCGGCTGCCCAGCTCCACCCGCCTTTCCCCTCTTCCTGCAGAAACCTGGCGGATCCTCCCCAGATCCCAGAGTGTGTGGAGCAGAACTCGGCTCGAGACCAGACGATGTGTGGGAGCGATCGCTGGGAGACCCAGGGCTCCGGCCCCCCTGCGGCCGGTCCCTGAGTGCCTGACCACGTCTCAGCTGGGAGCGGACTGCCTGCCAGTGTCACCGCACGGCTCACACTGCGAGACTGCACAGGGAGCGGCAACACCACCGAGGAGTGGGGGCGCTTCATGGGTGTGCAGGTGGGCGGGCAGGGACACGACCGGAAGGGGGGTCACGCCAGGGCCTGATGGCGCCACACACTACCATACCTGCTGCGTGGTGGTGACGCTGTGGACACTCTGCACTCCCAGTCCAGGAAGGGACGGTGCCTGTGGGCACACTGGCCTGCTCTGCCCGCGGCACCCACTGTCCTTTGGAGCCGTGGGCCCCTGGCCTAGGCGCTCACACACTTCTCCCACACAGCTGGTAAAAAGGTGTCTTGCAAGCCGAGGCCTGAGCTGGGCTGCGGCTTGGACTCACCCTGCCCCCTCGAAGTGCTGAGGCCACTCGAGGGCTGACCTGTACCCCCTCACTGAGTAAGTGCCCTTGATGATGTTTGCCCAGTGATGAAATTGCCTAATGACACGAGTTTGGAAACGTCCTTGTTGTTAGAGACCTGTAACTGCACAATACACACACACACACACACACACACACACACACACCGCGCGCACACACACACACACACCACACACAAGTGTGCACATGGTGACGTGTTACAGTGAAGTAAATCTCATTGTAAAATTTCTAGGCTTTTTGCTTTGTTTGTTTTAAATAAAGATCTTTTTTTTAAAGAAGCATTAAGAGGACAACCACTAAGATGCCAGCCTGGGCATGATGGCTCACAACTGGCACACACCTGGTGCATACCTGGCACACAACAACTACTTAGGAGGCTGAGGCAGGAGGATTGCAAGTTTGATCCAGTCTGGGCAACTTAGTGAGGTCCTGCCTCAAGGTAAAAAATTTCTAAGATTTAAAATTTAAAAGGATATGTAGTTCAGTGTTTCTGGATTCAATCTCCAGTATGGAGGAAGAAGTAGAGGAAGGAGACGCAGCCTAAAGCTTCTGCACTGCTGGGGTACCCAGTCTTTTCCCGGAGACAACCTGAAGGGACCAGCTGCCGCCTTCGCCTTCTGCCGTAGGACAGAGGCGGGCACACAGCGAGGGAAGAGGAAGGTCCTTGAAGAGCAAGACCAGCAAAACAGACCCAGCTTCCTCCCCTTTGAACGAGATGACCTTGTACCCAAAGCACCCTTGAGCTCAGGACTCGGACTCCTGCAAGCAGAAATCGAGGCGGAGCACCTGCCAGCCCGATGCGCGGTGTTTCTGTGCGGTTCTCTAGAAACACAGCGGTCTCCTGCAGCGAGAGCACCGAGGAGCCAGGGCTCGTCCCAAAGGCCCGACGCTGCGCTTCAGCATGGCTGTCTCAACCCTAGCGCTCTCAGCTGTACAGAACAGGCTCTGGGGCTGGACGTCAGGGATTGTCCCTGCCCAGCTCTCCCTCGACCTTTGGCTGGAGGGTAATCACTGAAGTCTTCCTAGGGTGACATGGGGCTCAAGCTGGGACTGCAGTGCGCCAGCCGCCTGGGCCAGCCTGGGCTGAAGGCAAAGTCTTCAAAGAGGAAGGGCCCAGCCAGTGGCCTCTTCCTGCTGAGAATCCCGGCCATTGTCCTACCAGTCTGTTTGAGGCTCTTTGTCAAAACAGGCCCAGGCTTGCACCACGCCCCAGGTGGTGGACACAGGCCTAGGACGGCCTTTGGAAGTTCTGTGCTGATTAGAATCGGGGCAGCTGAAGAATGAAGCCGGTGATTTGTATCTTGAGTGAGGCAGCTGATACAGGATGGAGGGTTATCTGGTTGACCGATACTCAGACCTGAAAGCAAGTTTCAGCCTGTAGGTCTGTATGGGGGGTGTGGTTCGGTCACCTGGGGGTGTGCATTTGCGGCCGGTGGACGATGCTGTGATGGGTTGAAAGAATCAGAGGTGAGATTCGCAGAGAACTCCAAACCAGGTGTCCTGAAAACAGAGGGTCACTGCTCAACAATGGGACAAGTTGAGAGGCACGTCACAAGCTGTCGGGTACAGCCCGGAGCTGAGGTACGGCGGGAGGTCAGAGGGGCTGGGCCTCAGGATCAGTGCAGGACAGAATGGCCTCAAGGTCGGGCCTCAGACAAGTGACCACACCCACCCTCATGAACAGTGACTGACAGCCCTTCCCTTCTCTCCGTGTGCCTAGAATTCCTTCTTTGATTTCCAAGAATACAAACGTGGTGTATTGGATGTCTAGCTGATTGGGATTTACAGTATTTCCCTTAAATTATCTGGATTATTTGGAAGTTCTGTATCAACCCCGTATCATATCCCTGGATTAACAGAGGGTACTCACTAAACCCACCCCACATATAGCCTGCTGTCCACAGTTCTCAGCTAAGGCCAGGAGAGGAGCCCACATTGGGTAAGAGACCCTGGGAGCAGACAGAGCACCCTGAGTCCACTTTGTAAATCCCTTGCTTGACAGATAAGAAAACTGAGGTCCAGGATGAGTGGAGGAGGGACTCCCCAAGTCCTTGTGGGGAGCACAGTGTCCCAGGCTCCAGCAGAATGCTAGATTGTTATGGGGCTCTGGGATGACAACCTGGAATTTTTTTTTTTTTAAGGTTTTTTTTTTTTTTTTGAGACAGGGTCTCGCTTTGTAGTTCAGGCTGACCCTGAGCTCAGCCTCAAACTCATCACAGCAATCCTCCTGCCTCTGCCTCCCGAGTGCTGGGATTACAGGCGTGAGCCACCACGCCCGGCACTGTGGTATGTGGTACTGGTTGCTGCTGGGCGTGAGTCTCCACACCCAGTATAGGTATGTGGTTACCAGGGATTGAACCCGGGTCCTTGCGCTTGCAAGACAGGCGCCAGAACCATTGAGCTAAATCCCCAGCCCAACAACCTGGAATTTTTTTGGAGAATTCTTTTCAGGCCCTTGGTGTCCTGAGCAAAGAACTGCAAAAGACACGCAAAGAAGGAGCGAGACTTTACATTTATTAGGAAATATACACTCTGCAGAGAGAGCTCACAGTGGCCAGGGGAGCTTTTATATCTCATTCTTCGGGATGTCCTCAGAGGCTGAGGCAGGAGTATTGCTGTGAGTTTGAGGACAGCCTAGGTTACATGAGTTCAATGCCACACTCAACTACATAGCAAGACTGTCTCAAAAGAACAAAAAAAGCTTTCTGCGTACCGCTCAGCCCCCAGCGCCGCTCCAGATGCACCAAACTGCCCGCACTCTGGGGTCCTGACTCCTGCTAACTAGTTCAGCCCTGTCTCCCTTTGGGCGCCATCATGACTGTCTGGCGGTCAGCAGCCACGATGACACATTCTTCAGCAGTCACACGACTCAGAGGTCACAGACGGTGCTGCCTGGAGGAAGAGGGCAAGTGGGCAGTGGACAGAGGTGACACTGACGGCTCCTTCTGACGTGCGCACTGGCGGGAAGGCCCTGCAGAGGGCGAGGCCGAGGATATTGAGAGCACAGCGGCCCTGGTGTGGACACCACCGCGCAGGAGACTAGCTTGGCAGGGGAGGCTGACAAGAGGTACAGCAAAGATGATGGGGGACAGTCAAAGGCAAACTGGAGGGACAAAGGCCAGCGAGAGGAAAACCTTCCACGAGGGGGCTGCCGAGCACATCAGGCACACGCCTAGTAAACGATCTGATCTCTTTGGGGCAAGGCCCAGGCCTGGCTGCTCCCCTGGGTACCGTGAGGACGGCGCCCCCCTTGTGATCTCTGTCAGGGTGGATTAAGGTGGAGAAGCGTTCGCGGGCCAGGCAGCCACCTTGGACTGTCCTTGTCATAACCGGCTGCCACTTGTCATCCACCAACCCCAAGGCGGATTCAGGCAGCGGCACTCGACACCTGGTCTGTCTTGCCCCTGACCACCTGGAGGGGGAACTGTTTCTAGGGGAAAAAAAGCAAAAAATACATCACATAGGTTGTCTAAGAATGAAGTGCATTTAAACTCAAAATAAATAAATAAAAATTGAATGAACTGCTGAAGCAGTGTCTACTGCGGGGGAAACGGAAGCACCAAATACTCACGTGTGACATTATTCAGACCTTTACAATAACGTGGTGAAATGCTGGCCTTGGCGGTAACCACTCAGCGGAAAAGACTAGAAGGAAATGATAATAGTGATGGCTTCTTTGTTTTGTTTTATTTTTTGTTTCTTGAGACAGAGTCTCACTATGCAATACAGACTGGCCTCGAGCTCATTCTGAGGCCCAGGCTGGCCTCGAATGCACGAGGGCCCTCCTGTCTCAACCTCCTGAGTGCTGGGACTGCAGGGGTGCACCACCACACCGGTCACAGTGGTTGTTTCTGGATAGTTAAGGAAGACATTTTATATTCTCTCCAATGCCTTCTGGGCCAGGCGCACTCATCCAGAGTTTGGTCAGTGCTGGGGAGTTCCCTCCCGGTGCGGGTCACGCGGACAGGCGCTGGAGCGTTTAAACCCACACGGGCAGCCACGTCTTCGGAGGCTGGACAGCACTTCACTGAGACGGTGGCAAGGGGCTCTGGGTTATGCCACTCTGGATTCTGGCAGCTACGCCCATCGCATGCCGGGAACTTGCATCATGTCCCTTGTCCTCTGTTCTTTACCTCTGAAACAGAAAAGAAAGAAACCGGTAGCCACCGAAGCAATGGGACACACTCTTTAATGATACACAGGAGCCAGGCATGGTGACACCAGCACTTGGGAGGCGGAGGCAGGAGGAAGGGGAGGTTGAGGCCAGCCTGGACCACACAGTGAGACACTGTCTCAGCAAAACATAAAGAAATTGAGACACCCAAGGGGGCCGGGGAGTTAGCTCAGTGGTTCCGGCGCCTGTCTCGCAAGCGCAAGGACCCGGGTTCGATTCCCCGGTAACCACATAACAATACTGGGTGTGGAGACCCACACCCAGCAGCAACCAGTACCACATCCACAGCGCCGGGCGTGGTGGCTCACGCCTGTCATCCCAGCACTCGGGAGGCAGAGGCAGGAGGATTGTGATGTGAGTTTGAGGCTGAGCTCAGGGCCAGCCTGCACCACAAAGCGAGACCCTGTCTCAAAAAACCTAAAAAAAAAAGAAATTGAGACACCCAAAAGAGTGACTGCCTGGTAGACAGCCCCTTTAAAAGATTTCTCGCAGGAAACAAACGACATAACCCTAAGTCTTTTCACAAATATGACTCAAATGCTTTAGCCGTCTGGGCAGCAAACCATGTTCCATCAGCCAGAAAAACAAACAGGCGCAGGGGCTGGGCTGTCGTGCCTAGTAGAGGAAGAGCTCAGAACCGCAGCTGCAGAATGGATGACTCAGGTGTCGACACGTCCATTTTCCTTCTTTTTTGGACAATCTCACTGTTTAGTTCAGACTAGCCTTGAACTCACCACATAGCCCAGGCTGGCCTTGAACTTGGAGAGATTCTCCTGTCTCAGCCTCCCAAGTCCTGAGATTGCAGACATGCATCACCACACCCGGCTTGGTTTATTTTTGGGGGAGAAGGGACACCAGGGATTAAACTTGGAACCTTGCAGTTGCCAGGCAGGAATTGTGCTGCTGAGCTACACCCCCAGGCCAGCACTTGTCTATTTTCTTAGCACATTGCCAAATCAAACCCTAAGCGGCCCAAGGTAGGTGGATCCGAGAAAGCGAGGGCGCATACACTGAAGCGGCCTGCAGCAGTGTATGCCTGCATGCCTGTTTGCGAAGTCCTCGCCAGTAG
Organism: Petromus typicus; assembly: GCA_004026965.1. Taxonomy (NCBI): domain Eukaryota; kingdom Metazoa; phylum Chordata; class Mammalia; order Rodentia; family Petromuridae; genus Petromus; species Petromus typicus. The sequence goes on along the minus strand of PVIR01000054.1, from coordinate 318,104 downwards.
ACAAGGTGGCCCCACGCCTGCAGTCAGGAGAGCAGCCAGGTGAGCAGCCCGGCCAGCTGGATTTCAAAGTGAGCAAAAAGTCTGTGGAGACGTTTCTCCAAAAAGAACATAAAAACGGCCAACGGGTTTATTTTTAAAATGCTCGACATCATCACTCTTGGAGGAAATGCAAATCAAAGCTTTGTGAGGTGCCATTTCACTCCAACTGGAATGGTGACTGAAAAAGACTAGACCGGCAGGTGCTGGTGCGGGCTGGTGGAAAGGCAGTTACTGCAGCAGTTATGGAAAACAGTCTGGAGGTTCCTGAAGTATTAACACAGGACCACCACGTGAGCAGGAATCCCTCCACCGGGAGCACGCCCACGGAGATGAACTCAGTATGCGGAGGCGAGGCCTGCAGGCCTGTGTCCCTGGCAGCACCAGTCCTCACAGCCAAAGATGAGGTCAGCCGGCATGCACCCTTTCTAAGCAGGTGGAGAAGCTGAGGTGAGGACACACAGCAGGATACTACTTGGCCATAAAGAGGAACAAGGGCCCGTCATGGCAGCAACACCGGTAACACCGGTCGCCAGAGCCTGGGGTGTCCAGCTGGTGGCGGGGAGACGTTGTGCTCTTCAAAAGTGCTGCAACGCACCCCACAGCGAGTACTCTCATTACAGAAATGCTACCTGGGCAACGTGACGTCGGTTAATGGGCCAGACTAGGCCCTTCCACAAGGGACACAAACAATGCGTGCTGCGTGGGACGAACACACGAAGTTGTACATCAGCTTACAGAGCAAGTAAGCAGACAGGCAGGGAGAGCTGTCAAGTAAAATCAGCTCAGAGGCCGGGCGTTGTCACTCAGGACTGGAATCCCACTGTGAGTTCAAGGCTAGCCTGGGCTACCTAGTAAGTTCAAAGCTGGTCTGAAATATTTCAATATCACGTCACCAGAAAATGTCAACAAAAATTCTGGCCCAAAGCAGAAACAGGCGCCAGTGGTCCAAGTCACAGCAAACGACACTGGGACACTCACGAACCACGGGCCTTCACAGAGCTCCCCCCAGTGTCTGGGAGGCCGGGTATGGGCAATCATGCCCAGCTGAAGCAAACTGCCGAGTTTAATTTGTCCAAAGTCCTCTATGTTCCTTGAGGGATTTTTGTTCTTGTTTTGATATTTTTCTTTTTTTAACAGTACTGAGGATTGAATCTGGGGCCTCTACACTGAGCTACATCGCCAGCCCTTTTAAAATTCTTAATCTTGGACCAAGGAGTTAGCTCAGTGGTTCCAGCGCCTGTCTTGCAAGCGCAAGGACCTGGGTTCGATCCCCGGTATCCACATACCATACTGGGCGTGGAGACTCACGCCCAGCAGCAACCAGTACCACATACCACAGTGCCCGGAGTGGTGGCTCACGCCTGTCATCCCAACACTTGGGAGGCAGAGGCAGGAGGATTGCTGTGATGTGAGTTGGAGGCTGAGCTCAGGGCCAGCCTGAACTACCAAGTAAGACCCTGTCTCAAAAAAAAAAAAAAAAAAAAAAAAACCTAAAAACAAAAATAAAATAAAAATTCTTAATCTTGAGATAACTTGCTGCTTGTCCAGTCCTGGCTTGAACATGCACTCCTGCCTCAGCCTCCAGGAGCTGGGATCACAGGCCTGTGGTCCCAGCCAAACCAGCTGTTTGTTCATTCAAATGCCCACACCCAGCCGGGCCCTCCAGGCCTAGGGCCAAGAACTGGGGCACATCAGGCCACGCTCGGTCGCACAGGACCGTTAGTGACGCGCCCACAGCTCCCTCCCCGGCCTCCCTTCCCGCCTCCCAGCCCGGAAGCTCCATCGCCACGACCCCCGAGTCCGCGAGAGGGCGCGTGTCGGGCGGGAGCGCCGCCCCGGTGGGTGGGCTGGAGGCGGGGCTCGCTCCGCGCCACGCTGCCCGGCCAATGGGCGCGCGCGCGGCGGAGTCGCTGCGCAGAAAGCCGGGCGCGCCCCGCGGGCTTCGCGCGATGGCTGCGGACCCCGAAGCTGGCGGGCCTCGGGCGCAGGGGCGCGGCGCGCGCCTCTTCACGTGGGACGAGGTGGCTCGGCGCTCGGGGCGCGGGGAGCGCTGGCTGGTGATCGAGCGCAAGGTGTACGACATCAGTGACTTCGCCCGGCGCCACCCGGGCGGCTCGCGGGTCATCAGCCACTACGCGGGCCAGGACGCCACGGTGCGGGGCGGGGCCGGGCCGGGCCGGGCTGGGCCGGGCAGGGGCGCCGACAAAGGGCGGGCTGCGCTGCGGTGCGGCGGCGGGGATCCGCAGGCTCGGCCTCCCGCGTGCTTTCCTCGGTCGCGCGGGGCTCCCGGGCCGCCCAGTCCGAGCGCTCTCCGAGGCGGCGCGTCCTTCAATCCAGCAGGTTCCAGCCCCGCGTGACGTCCTGCGCGCGCTCGGCCTCCCTGGGCCCCCCTAGGTCGCCGCCGCAGGGCACCGACTCCTCCTCTCCCCTCACCCGAGACGGCTGGCCCTCCCCCCTGTAGAGGTGAACCCCGAGGCGTCCTGCCTGGAGCGGCTCTGTGCAAAGCCCGGCTGGCCTGGAGAAGCCGGCTCCAGAGCCCGGGCTTAGAGATGTGGGCGAGGTCTTGGCCTGTACAGCCCTGGCTGTTTCTGCTTTGACCAGAAGGCTTCCAGGAGGCCACGCCAGGGCTGGGGGTCTTGCCTGGGGCGAAGCAGAGCCCAGCACCCTCCGGGACACCTGGCCAGATCCCTCCTGGGCTGGAGTCCGTCTCACCGACCCCTCTCCCTCAGGACCCCTTTGTGGCGTTCCACATCAACAAAGGCCTGGTGCGGAAGTACATGAGCTCTCTCCTGATCGGGGAGCTGTCTCCTGAGCAGCCCAGCTTTGAGCCCAACAAGAATGTGAGCGCTTGTGTGTCTTGGGGAGGTCTGGCTGATGAGGGAGGGACCACAGGCGTTAGGCAGGTGCTCACCCTGCTGCATCGTGGGTTTGGCCTCTGACAGCTGCCACCAGCCCTGCCACAGGGGCACTTACTGTGGCCCAGTAGAAGCCACGATTCTCACTGAGAAAACCGTTTCCGACGGTTAAGCCTCAAGCCCAGAGTCACACAGATGACCTGTGGGCACAGAACATGCTAACTCTGGGGCGTGGCCTGGCACAGCGGCTCCTGTTGTTGCCTGGCCTGGCCAGCTCCCCGACACCCCCACCTCACACCCCACTACAGAAGGAGCTGACCCACGAGTTCCGGGAGCTGCGGGCTGTGGTGGAGCGCATGGGGCTCCTGCAAGCCAACCACCGATTCTTCCTGCTATACCTGCTGCACATCCTGCTGCTGGACGTGGCCGCCTGGCTCACCCTGCGCGTCTTCGGGACGTCCCTGGTGCCCTTCCTCCTCTGCGCAGTGCTGCTCAGCGTGGTCCAGGTGAGCGCCGGGCTCTGCCCTGCTCTCAGGTGTCTGTGTCCCTGTGCTCCCCCGGCACTTTTCACGAAGTCCCTTCTGTGGAATGGCTCAAGTTGGGGTTCTGCCATTGTGCTGGGAACGCACATGCCACGACGCCACAATACCCTCCCAAGCCGAGTCAGCCAGCCTGGCGTCCCTGCAGTGCGAGTCCTCCCAGGCGACTGCTGTGACATACAGTCCTGGGACCCTGCTGGGCCTCAGCTGTGCAGACTAGGATGGAGCTTAGGCTAGCCCAGGAGTTCCTGTGCCCTGGGTGCGAGTCCCCCCACGTGCTGCCCTCCTCACCTTGTCCCCAGGCCCAGGCAGGCTGGCTGCAGCACGACTTTGGACATCTGTCAGTCTTCGGGACCTCCAGCTTGAATCACCTGCTGCATCACTTTGTGATCGGCCACCTGAAGGTCAGTGGGACCTTGAAGGGCTGCCTGGGGCCAGGGACACTGCTCTGCATTCTGGTGTCCACGTCCTTCGTAGGGGGCCCCCGCCAGTTGGTGGAACCACATGCATTTCCAGCACCACGCCAAGCCCAACTGCTTCCGCAAAGACCCGGACATCAACATGCACCCTTTCTTCTTCGCCCTGGGGAAGGTGCTGTCGGTGGAGGTGAGTGGGCTGTCAGCATGGGCTCAGAGCCGGGCTGGCCGCTGGGGTGGGTTACCTCCACTTCTAGTGGCCTGCACAGCAGCACTGTGGGTTGCCCAGATGTGGGGTGACAGGTCACTGTGCTGGCTCTGCTCACCCTCAGCAGATGAGGGGCTGCATGGCCCCTCGGTGCTTCCTGACCCACGCCACTGGACACTGGCTCTGGAACATCATCCCGGCTAGTTGCCATCTGTGCTTGGGCCCTTCATTTATGGGTTCTGAAATCCTCAGGAAAAGCTGTTGCACCATAGTGAACGTGTATGGATATCTTTTCTTGCCGTAATTTACTAAGCAGTGTTACGTGTCAGCTGTTAGCAGCTGATTACGCTGGATGCCCTGAGTGTCGCGGAGCCCATGGAGAGCACTGGCCCAGCGTGGGCTCTACCCTAGTTCCGCACAGCTGAGGCCCACCTGGGTCACCGGGACCACAGGTTACTGCAGATGCAGGTGCCATGCGCTGTTTGCAAGGAACTGCGCCTGGATCGCATCCCTGTGGTCACCAAAGCGGCAGCGCTGCTGGTCCACCTGGGTTTCGGTGCTCTGAAGTTGGAAGCAAAAGTCTTGCCTTGAGCTGTAGAGTCAGTTGTGAGGATCTGCGTGCACTCAGCCGAGGCAGCAGAGGCTCTGAGTGGCCATCAGAGTCCTTTGAAAAGTGAACCGCCGGTCTTTGTCCTGGCTCCGCACAGCTGCCTGAGCTCTGCCTGGCTCCTCCCCAGTCGTGCCACCTCAGCTTGCCAGGAGCTAAGCTGTCACTGAACGGTTTCAGCCCCAGGCAGAAGTTCAAGGTGGCCTGGCTCTGCTCTCTGGAGGCCTGGCTGTGAGCGGCTCTGTGACACCTTGGCAGCCCTGGCTGCCCTGGCACAGGGTGCTTCCAGCCCACAGCACCTGCCCCGTGTCCCCCAAGTTTCTCTTGGCTTCTTGGTTAGGGTGGCAGCGTGTGTGCCAGCCCCGACCCCACTAGCGGTGTGGAGGCCCATGTGGTTCACTTTGGGAACAGCCCGGGCTCTTGACACTTGTGCACTTGTGTGGTCGCCAGAGAGGTCAGCAGGCCAAGGGCGGGAACCTTCTCACTGCGCTTCCCCTGGTCTGTATGCAAGAGTTCTTGGGGACCCCTCTGCAGACACCAGAGTCAGAACTTCAGCCTGTGGCTCCTCCGCCATGAGCGCAGGACTGGCTGCTCGGGGCTCCCGCTCCAGAGATGGCTTAACTGAGCTCCGTGGCATCTGCTCCTCCTGTACCCTGACCCTGATGTGACCTTCTAAGCCCAGAGGACAGAGTTAACGCAGGGTCATAGTGGCATGTTGCTGTCACCCCCAAAGCAGTTCCCACCTTCCCAACCATGGTGGTTGCTCCCCTTCCAGGGTGCTCTCTGTCCCAAGTTTATCAGCAAGCTCTGATAGCCTCCCAAACGGACCCCGACTCCCTCAGGCCCACTGGCCACTGCCCACGCTCCCTGAGCGTTTCCATCGCTAGAATCAAATTCGTGTGTCTAGGAAGGAAAAGGCATCTTTAGCAGCTCACCTGTGCAGACTGAATGTCCAGGGATGGCGGCCCACAGCAGATGCCCGAGGCCCTACACCTGCAAAGCCCCTCTACCTTCCAAGCCCCAACACATGAGCCGTGGAGGACAGGCCACCGTGAGCTGTCCCATCCACCTGGACCACCTGTGGCTCTGGCCACTGCCCTCCTCTTCCTGGGCCCTTCCTGTCCTGTCATTTCCCGTCAGAAAGCACAGAGCAAACCCTCCCTGGGTCCTCTCCTCTGGTGCTTCCCAGCGCTCTCCACACGCGCAGAGCCTTGGCTCCCATCTCTCCTGCTGCCGTAAATGTCCTTGCCCTGTGCTGGCGTTGGTCTCGTCAGTCAGAGTCAAGTTCCAGTGTCAGGACCTGAGAGGTTAGGTCGGACAGCCTTTGCCACATGGCTGCTATGCTGTCCTGTTTCCCTGTAAATTACGTGGGGTATTTCTGGTACCAGGGATCAACTCAGGATGTCATTCACGTCAGGCAGGTGCTGTGCCACTGAACCAGATCACTGGCCCTGTAAGTTAGGTTGAGCTCTGGTTCCTGACTTGCCACCAGCTTCCTCTCTCCCTGGGCTAGGAGTGCAGTGCCCTCGACCCAGCAGTGACCAGTGCAGAGTATGTGCTGTGGTTGGTGCTGAGGCTGGCTGGGGTGAGTTGCGCTGTGCCATGCCCTGAGGCTGTCTGGTCCCCAGGACCCACTGGGGCTTCGGCTGGGCTGCTTCTGCCTGTCCTTTCTGCTGCTGGGCCTACAGAGTTCCCACTCGATTGGGGAGAAAACTCGTGAGCCTCCAGAAGGCCATAGATGCCATTCCATAGATGCCACTTTAATTAGCTTTTGGGTTTTAGAGAAGTTCTCACTGGAGTCAAAAGACTGGAAGGCTGAATAGGGAGGCTGAGGGGCAGGACTTGGGGGGCACCTGCTGGAGGGGCCGCAGTGGTGCTCTGCGGAGACCCTGCTGTCAACAGAGGGTGATGGTGGCCCAGGCAGAGATGCCCTCGGCGACCAGGGTCCTGCACTCCCCTTGGGGCCCAGCCCAGGAGCTGCGGGGTCCGATAGCTACGGTGGCCATAACATGGGCCTGCAGGGCCTGCAGCGGCATCAGCCACCCAAACAGGAGGCTGCGGCTGGCGCAGAGAAATACTGCCATGAGAGGGGCTGCAGAGTCGCGGTTGCTTTTCTTCATAGCTCGGGAAACAGAAGAAGAAGTACATGCCATACAACCACCAGCACAAGTACTTCTTCCTGAGTGAGTGGCCCAGGCTGGGAGGTGCTGGGAGGGCTGGGGAAGAGTCTCCCCTGGGGGAGGGTCACCTTGACGGGCCAGCCACACCTCACTCCAGGCCGGAGCTGTGGCGGGCCCAGGGCCTGGCCGGGAACGCCGACTGCCTGCCCCTCCCCAGACACTGGGGCAACTTCTTGCAGAAGTCTGCTCCAAAGTCCCCAAGTCCGCGCTGCACGGCTTCCAAATTTCAAGCTTTTTGAGGAAAGGAGGGAGAACTCCATTGCAGGGATTCACCGACTGCCCGCTCGCCATTCTCCATGTCAGAGCGGGGCTGGGGCGGGTGTGTGGTGCGCGGGGCGGGAGCACTGTCTCCAGCCCACAGCCTGCTCCGGCCAGAAGCTGCTGTGCTGTGGTCAGTGACCTCCAGGCTGCGGGCGGAGGTGGCACATCCCATTCCCCGGGCCTGAGAAGTGGGCACAGCCTGTGACGAGCCCAGGGGTCCCGGCGCACGTGTGCGCTCACGCACGCTGTGGCTGCCCGAGACCAGGAGTGTGGCGGCTGCAGGGTGGGCCGTCACCAAGGCCTGGGGAATCCACGGTGCCTGTCTGGAGGCACAGAGAAGGATCCTCCCTGCCTGGCGCCCTTGGCAGCATGGCTTCTCCAGACTCACGCTGTGCTCGCCTCACTTGTGTGGCTGTGGCTGGTGGCGGGGCCCCAGGCAGCTGGGGGCCAGGACGTCTCCATGGTGACTCCTCAGCGAGCCCTGGCTGCTCACGCCGCCGCCCGCCCTCTCCTTCCCAGTCGGGCCCCCCGCCTTGCTGCCGCTCTATTTCCAGTGGTACATCTTCTACTTCGTTATCCAGCGGAGGAAGTGGGTGGTAAGGACCTTCAGAGCCAAACCATGCTCTCTGCTGCCCTGTGGGGAGGGTTCTCCAGGGGAAACTGAGGCTGGCTCTGGGGCCAGTTTAGAGGAGAGGTGCTCCCTGTGTCTGAGTGGCTTGCAGTGGCTGGCCTCCGGAGGCCCCACGGTGATCAGGCGCCAAGGACTGGTGTAGCTGGGTAGGAGGAGGAAGGGAGGCAGTGCCGGGTGGCAGGGAACTTCAGCTGAAGCAGAATCAGTGTGTTACCAAAGGAGGGGCCCTGGGGACACATAAAGGACCCAGTGGTGTGTGACCCGTGGGGTCCTTTTTCCAGCTGGGTTCAAAGGAGGGGCACGTGCTGACAGGGCTGCAGCTCCAGAAATGGGGGTACACGGCCCTGGGATGGTAGGAGGAGTGCGGTCCTCATCGCTGAGCATAAAGGGCCTGGAGCACTGAGCTGGCCTGCGTGGATGGGCCGCGCCCTGGGTCTCCTGTGTGTGGAGGGATGGGTGGAGAGACCTGCAGTGCTGCTCGGGCTCAGGCAGGGTGGGCGAGGACAGCAGGGAGGAGGCGGCGGCGGGAGCCCTGAGCAGCCCTCCGTGTGCCCGGCTACAGGACCTGGCCTGGATGCTCACCTTCTACGTGCGCCTGTCCCTCACCTACGTGCCGCTGCTGGGACTCCAGGGCTTCCTGGGCCTCTTCCTCATCGTCAGGTAGCACTGGGGGGCCACACGGCGCGTGTAGGAGGTGGCAGCCTGCGCCGTCGGCTCACGGCTCCGTCCGGGCTGGTGCCCACAGGTTCCTGGAGAGCAACTGGTTCGTGTGGGTGACACAGATGAACCACATCCCCATGCACATCGACCATGACCGCAACGTGGACTGGGTCTCCACCCAGGTGAGGCCCTCGCCCCGCCACGTACCTGAGGAGGTGGTGGGCTCTCCACTGACCCAACCTTCTCTTCCCTCCAGCTCCAGGCCACCTGCAACGTGGAGCAGTCGTTCTTCAACGACTGGTTCAGTGGGCACCTCAACTTCCAGATCGAGCACCAGTGAGTGGGGCTGGGCCAGGGCTGGCGGGTGGCTGGCTGGTGGCCGGTGGGCAGCCAGTGGGCCGAGGACTGAACCTGCTCTGCTCTCCCCAAAGCCTCTTCCCCACGATGCCCCGACACAACTACCACAGAGTGGCACCGCTGGTGCAGTCCCTCTGTGCCAAGCATGGCATCGCGTACCAGTCGAAGCCCCTACTCTCCGCCTTTGCCGATATTGTACAGTGAGTGGGCAGAACCGGCAGGTGGGCGCAGGGTGGACGGCCACCTTGGCAGAAGAGCCAGCGCCTCCGTGCCTCTCCGCCCTCCCTCACTGCCTCCTGGTGTCCCACAGCTCGCTGAAGGAGTCGGGGCAGCTGTGGCTGGACGCCTACCTCCACCAGTAGCAGCAGCCCCTTCCCCGCTCCATCGGAAAAGAAGGATGACTCCGGCCCGAGTGGGAGCCCAAGGGACATGGCATTGCGGCTGGGGACTGGCGGGGGTGGGAGACTGTTTCTTTTTCTGCTTCAGTAGGTACAGGCGGGTGATGGGTAGAGGACCAGGAAGGGGTCAGAAGGGGACCACCAGCCCCTTGTCCCCTCTAGCAGACCTCAGAGGGCCGTGGCGGCCGAGCGCTTCGGAGGGAAGCAGTCGCCTCCCACCCAGGGGCTCAGCCTCCACTTGGGCCACCACACCTGCCATTTCTGTGTACACACAGCAGTACAGAGGCTGAGAGGGTCAGCTTGGAGACGTTTGGCCCGCGTGAGCCTGGCATCGCTGGTGCCAGCGGGCTGACCCGTCAGACTGTGGTGGGAGCCCGAGGTCGGGTGTCACTGGCTGTAGGAACCCCTCACCCCAACCGCCCCTGGGAGCGCAGGACTCAGTTCCTGCTCCACTAGCAAGTGCACACACAGGGTGATTGTCCCCTGCCCTGCAGAGAAACGGGGCTCCCTGTGACTCCCCTTTGCTTCCCAGCCTGTAACTCCAAATGTAAAGTGGCAGTCACTGAGCACACGACAGATGTCAGACCGGAGGGTGTGAGTGACAGGCCATTTGAGTGTCTGCTCCAGGGTTCTGCTTCTTGAGACCAGGGAGAATTTTAGAGTAACTTCTTAAAAATACACTAACACTGATTTGCAAAAAATAAAGACAGTTGAACTCTTCTTTCCTGAGGGGCCTGAATATGCCTGGAGTCTCCTGGACCTCTGAGGCCACACCCACCCTCCACAGCTGGCCAAAGCTGGCCTGAGTGGCGCAGGCTGGCAGCGGATAGGGGCCATGGGTAGCCGCACACGGGGGTGGGGGAGAAGAGGCCCTCAGGCTGGCCCGTTCCTCCCTGAGGGCTCTGCTGGGGAACCTGCTGGACAGCTGGCCCGGTGGGGGCACGGGGCGTGGAGGAGTGGGGGAGCGTCGCCTTGGGACCGTGCCGCCCCGCGGAGACCCCCTGTCCCATCGCAGTCGGATGCGGGGCTCCCTCTCCAGCTCCAGCCATGGGCTTCTCTATCTCCACTTCCAGGGCCGGGCGTTGCCTCTAATCAGGCCCAGGACAGGTCTGTGGCGTGTGCCAACACTTAACCACGTGCTGATGGCATAAAGCTGGAGAGTACATTGTGACCCAGCGGGGCCCCGACTCACTTGTGCTCCGGCCTCCCTCTGGACATCCCCTCAGAGGAGCAAGGGCCTCGTGTGACACCAGGCCAGGGTGGCACGTGGCAGAGGAGCCGGACTCCCAGGACTCCTTGCCCGGTGTCAGGCCGTGCTCACACCTGCACATCCTTGCCGTTTCCATTCGGAGTCGTCTGCCCGGATCTTTCTGGTTTGACAGTGGTCCTCCGCTCCCACCCCCCTGAAACTCGGCAAGCACAACGCTCGACGCGGATGCCTGCCTCCTGTCCTGCCCTCCCACCTGCAAAGTGCACTTGCTCATGGGCAGAGGCCTTTTCCCCCACAGGGTGCCCATCCGGTCAGATTCACAGCTGTCTAGAAAAAAAGTAAAACCAAGCATGCCCCACGCTTGCCCATCACGGAGAACAAGCCTGTCTACAGGGTGACTGCATCCAGAGCTGTCACCTCGGGCCTGCAGTCAGAACAGAACGGCTTGCAGGGCAGTTTGAGTTCCCTCAGTAGGGCCTGTTGGAGACTCTCCTGCTTCAGCCACCGGTGTGGTCCCCTGGGGTCTCACCTCAGACTTCACCCGGAAAACAGTCTGCTCTGTTCCAACTAGGAAACCAGTGGCACCGTCTTTGCTCTTTTAGTGTTTCCTACTCGAGCCCGGATGGTTACTTAAGTCTTTAGTTTCAAATGGCAGTGATGAGAATGCTAAAAAATGAGAAGCCAGCCAGCCCCGTCACTCTGCCAGGCCCCACGTCACACTGGCAGCGTAACTGCCGTCAGTCTCACACAGCCCTCTCAGGAGATCCGCTCTCCCCCAGGGCCAGTGGGGCGTCAGAAACCTCAAACTACGGAACCTTGCAGGAAGCCACACTTCCTCTCAGTGGCCCAGGTCCACCCTGAGTCTGTGGTTTCATGGGGCCACAGTGCCACCTTGTGGCCAACCGCCACCTCTCCAGGTTATGATTCCAACTGTTAGAAGATTACCGTCCTGCGACGCCAGGGGTATTCTCAGAGGTTTGCAAAGAACATCACATTCAGATTACTTTCACTTTATTGTTTTCCCCTGTTCATATTTTTAAAACAAAAACAGCATAAGAAACCAGTATCTAACTCTGGCCGCAAGAGCACAACTACTTACTCTAACTTGTTCCCACATCATACCACGAGTCCAAGTTTCTGCCCACCTCTAGGTGCGGCCTGTGGTCAAGTCTTATCGCCAACCGCAGGGCCTGCTGCTCTCAGCACCTCCCTCCCTCTAGAGTGGGGCGAGGCTGAGCAGAAAGAAGAGCCCAGTGGTCCTGCCTCGGTCTCCCAGCCGGCCAGCCGGCCAGCCAGGAACGTCACCCTGCCGTCTTGTCTCCACTCCCATCTTCCTGAGCTAAAGGGAAGCACTGCTGTGGAGGGCGGAGCTCTCCCAGCCTAGGTGTCCCCGAGTGAGCGGAAGTCTCTGAGGGGACAGGGACAAGCGCAGCAGGTTTACTTCCCCCTTCTGAACTTCCCCGCCACCCCTGTCTTCGCCTTCTTCTTTGCAGACCCCTTGGGCTCTGGCTCCTTGCGCTTGGCTGAAGACAGCGAGCCAGTCACCTTGAAGAAGTCATCCAGGCGGCCCTGCGTACTGCCCTGGCGGCTCTTGCTCAGCCGTCGGACCCCGCTGCGGATCCGCTCCTCGGAGAACTGCTTCTCGCCACACAGGAACTTAACCAGCTCATCCTCATTGGGCTCAGTCCACTTCAGCTCCACAGACTCGGGGTCCAGCACCTCGGGCTCCAGGAAGAGCTGTTGCGCCTCCTTGTGCAGCCAGTTCTCCGGCACAGGGTACTTGCTGGGGTCGAGCCGCCGCACAATCTCTTCGATGCTCTTGTGTTTCTGGATGAGGTCCACCGCCCGCTTGGGCCCGATGCCCCGGATGCTCTCACAGTAGTCGCTGCCCAACAGGATGCACAGATCCACAAACTGCTCCTGGGTCAGGCTCAGCGCCTGCAGGATGCGACTCAGGTGGAACTCCTGGATGGGCAGCTTCTTGGCCTCGCTGGCGGTCAGGTGCCGCATGAGCACAGGGCTGCCAAAGGTGAGGCAGTCCATATCCTCGGTGGCCGCGGCATAAACTTTGCCGGCCTTCACCAGGGCGGCGCAGCTGGCCTCTGCCTCGCTGGGGGCATCAAGGTACGGGATGCCCATGAGACTCAGTAGATGCTTGCACTCCTCGTTGTGTTGCTTTGTGACCTTCACCAGCCGCTTGGTGAACTTCTCCACCTCTTCCTCCGCCCCGGCAGCCTGGGCCTGCTGCAGCTGCTTCTCTGCCTCCGCCCGCCGCTCGCTGCGCTTGGCCAGCTCTCCCGACTTGAGCTGTGGCGGTTTGCCATCGAAGACATACACGGGCTTGATGCCGTTCTCCATCATGCGGATGGTGCGGTAGAACATGCCCATCAGGTGGCTGGTGGTCTCCCCGTCCTCGTTCTGCAGCACTTCTCCACCCTGGCGGACAGCAATCAGGAACTGGTAGATGCTCATGGAGGCATCTACGGCCACCTTGCGGCCAAAGTAGCTCTTGATATCATTCTCCCGGATGGCACCAGGGGCCACGTCAGCAATCAGTTTGGCCAGTCCTTGAATTCCCATGGCTATAAAAAGTAAAGATAAAAAGAGGACAAACTTTAAATTTACTCCAAGGGTCACTTGGGCAGGTGTCATTTTAACCAGTCATTTCTTACATTGAAGAAATTTGATAAAATTTTTTATATTTTGTTGTCTCACAAAAATTAACAAAAAAATCCTCAATTTCTGGTCACCTTATGTTAAAAAATCCCACTGGTAAGTGGTTAAGTTTTGTGCAGAGTGAGATGCACAGTTGGTGCTATCTCACTGACTTTCTGTTTAAGACACCACATCAGCACAAGAAGAGGGAAGATGAAGGCAGAATCCCTCAGTATCGAGACCCAGTTCAGCAGGGCTGTTCCCTCGGTGCTAAGGCTCAGTGTCAGGAAGTATCCGACGCCTACGGGAATCACACATGGAATACAACATTCTTATAGGGACACAAAGTTGTGGGTAAGGTAACGGCATAATCCATCACATAAAGATGACAGCGAACATCAGCATCAGGGACACGGGAGGCCAGAGGAGCATGCGGCTCAGCTCAAGTCTGGGAATCAGAACGGCACAAAAGACAAATACCACCTACAGGACAGGCAACTATCAGCTAAACAAACGTACCCGCTGTCAGCTCTGTTCTATTTAGAGAACTGTGAGAAAGCAAGTGTGACATCGGACTGGGGTGATGCGCTTCCACCTGCCTTCGGTACCTCCTCAGCACATAGTGTACTTTTTTTTTTTTTTTTTTTGAGAGAGGGTCTTGGCGTTGAGGTTCAGGCTGGTCCTGAGCCCACTTTGTAGACCTGGCGAGCCTCAGACTCACAGCAGTCCTCCTGCCTCTGCCAAGAGCTGGGTTACAGTTGTGAGCCACCACACCTGGCTACACAATCCACTTTTAACAGGACGTTGCTGGCAGTTTTAAGTCTTCTTCTTTGTATTTTTCCTCCACAAATAAGTCAGCAATGTGAACTCTATGGCTCCTACCCCTCCCCGATGTACTGATTTAAGGCCCGCACTGTGGGCACTGCCCGCCATGGCACCTGTCAGGCCTTCCTTAGGGCCATGTTTTCTAACCACCCTCACAATTTCTGTCACTTCCAACCAAACTGAAGTTCCATTCACTTAGTATTTTCTTTAAACGGACCTAATTTTCTAAAAAAACTAAAGTTGAAGAAGAAAATGCATCTTAGGCAATAATATTTATATTATTTACATATTGATATGCGCTACATCCATAACTATTAAAAAAGATTTTTAGGCCAGGCATGGTAACAAGCCTATAATTCCAGCTACTCAGGAAGCTGGGCCAGGAGGATTATAAGTCTTATCCCAGCTGGGCAACTTAATGAGACTCTTATTTCAAAATCAAAAGATGAGCAGGGTGTACCACGTATAGATGCAAATATTCTATGGTGAATGTTATTATGTATGCCTAAAATGCGCCAATAAATATTTTTATATTGGTCAGCCCGCGGACGGTACGTGCCCACATTCTATGGAATATTCCGCTGGACTTCTAATTGTTCCCATTCTTCCCTCACCTTCGCGTAGCATTAAGATTTGGCTCTGGCTCCCAACCGACCATTACAGTTGGGAATGGAGCAGAAGGGCTGGCAGCCATCTATGTGCGGTTATCAAGCCAGTCTGTTTGCTCATCTTTGCATTAAGGATGGTAACTACGGCTGCGTAGCAGGATTCACGCAAAGGGGAAGGTCAGCTAAGATCGGAAAGTCCCGGCGCAGCAGCCAGAGCTCTGCGACGCCCTGCCCAGCCCTGCTTTGCGGGATCGTGTGCAGAGAACGATGATCTCAGCACACTGCCCCATTGCTGTTCATCCTCCTGCGACACTTGGGTGTCGAGGCAGGACGGGGGCCTTCACGTGGTCCCAAACATGGTTTTAGTAAACACACGCCACGAGCCGCGTGGTGGGAGTTACGATCCTCCTCCTCCGAAGGAAGAAAGGCCCAGGATCCCGCCCATGGCTCAGATCTCAGCAGGAAGGCGCAAGCCTGCCGGATGCGGTGTTGCACGCTGCCGCCTCGAAGGCGTCTCTGCCAGGGGGTCTCACCTGAGCCTCCGCCGCCAGCGCTGTCTGGTGGCACCAAGGTAGTCCCAAGCCCTGCTCCTCTGAGCCCTCCAGCCGCTTTTTCCTGCCGCCGCTCTCTCTCGCTGCAACCTTCCAAAGCCCGCGCTGTAGTCACGTGACACGCATGTTGCGCAAGCCTCCTGGGAAATGTAGTTCATATTGATTTCCCCCCACCTCCCGGGTCAGTTCTCTCCGGGCATGCAGGCCTGCTGGAGCATCGGGCTGTCCCAACGACCCTGCCCCACCGCTCTGCCCAGCGTGTCCCCACCTCGCCTATATTTGGCCCCCGCACGCCTACCTCCCTTACAACCCACAAAGTCTACAGACTACAAGTTCCACAATGCCTCTGGCTCGAGCACTTCCTCTTCCGGCGCTCGAGGCACAAGCTCCTGTTGACGTGTTCTTCCTGTGGCGAGAGGCAGCCTAAGCTGTTTAAGGCGAAATGGTGAGAGGACTGGGGTGCCCCCCTGGGGCTTCGGGGAACCGGCGCACCACGCCGCGTTCTCTTGCAGAGGCCTCGGGAGCCGGAGGCCGTGGCTCTCCTGGGATCCTAGCTGGAGCTGGCGGGCAGGGGACGCCCCGGCCGTGGGCTCCTTGGGCGGAGGGCTGGAGCGCTCTGGGTTTCCGTTGGTGCTGTTTAGAGGGGCGTGGTGAGCACTGAATACCCCCGAGTCTTGCAGCTCTGTCACCTGTTGTCGCTGTGCAGAAAGTTGTCCCTATCATACCCCATCCACAGGCCCTGGGCAAGTGTCATTGCCCGGTGATGCTCTGTGGACTCACAGGCTCTGGGCCACTGCCTCCCGGGAGCGCCCAGCTCCGTGCAGACCTCTCGCCACGTGTCGTGGGCTCTTTGTCATGTGCCACGCCTCCCAATGACCGCCATCTGACGCGCTGCTGCCTCTGGGACTCTGGGACGCGATCTATTCATCTTTGTTTTCGCAGTGCAAACACTGGGCCTTGGAGTGAAGGCCCAATAAATGGCAGCGATTGTCTTTATTGCTTCCGGGGGGGGGGTGAGAGGGGGCATGATTGTTTACTGGATTGAATTCAGCGTCTCTTAGAACAGTGGAGTCTGTTTACTTCTCTAGAGTTGTTATGTTCTGGGTCTCAGGAGCATTGGCTGTTGGGTGACAATGAAAGTTAACATTTGTCCAGAACTTGACGTTTGCGGCCCTCGCTCACAGGCATTAGCTCATGATTGTCCCTGCAACCTGAGGAAGGAGGAAACAAACACTCTGAGCATTTGCTCTAAACTGTGTGTCAGCGGTCATCATTTGAAGTCAGACAACCCCATAAAAAGGGCATCGTTGTTTTCTTCACTAGGGCTCAGATTATTCGGCAGAGCCAGGATTTTAACTGTGGCAGTTTTTCTACCCGTAGACCTTGAGGTTCTCTTGGCGAGAACGGTACAGAATTAGAAGTTGAGGTCTGGGTGCCTCTCTAGGCTTTTATAACACTGATCACGAGTTGGGAGTCTGTAGACTCAGGTCCACAAGCTCTGGAAATTACAAATGAGTTTTTTCTTCTATGTGGCTTTTCCAGGCAGAGTCTACAATTTGCTTCACCTTTTCAAAATGATCATTATCCTCAGAAGATGTGAAAGACATTGATCTTCTGGTCACCTGTGTTGCAGTTTCTGTTGGTGGCCTTCTAAAAATGGTGTCACCTTCTTTAAGATGTAATTAGAATTGCCATTCCCATAATGGATCACAAGCTGTAGGTTCTGAAGGGTTTCTGCACTGCCCAGGCAGAAATGGGCCTGTCAGTCACCGCAGCACAGGTGGCTCCGGTGGCTCCTTGGGTTGAAATCTTGGGACTCTTGGGTAGCTATCTTCACCCTTCTCCAGGAGCTGGAGGCCATGAGCAGATACACCAGCCCTGTCAACCCGGCTGTCTTTCCTCATCTGACCGTGGTGCTGCTGGCCATTGGCATGTTCTTCACTGCCTGGTTCTTCGTGTATCCTTTCCTGAGCAGCCAGTGGGCCAGATGAGTGATATGGCACACTGAGGGAGAACCTGGCCGCTTACACACACTCTGCCAGCTTTGTACATTGAGCAGGACAAGGCTGGCAGTACCCAGGGGCACGCACAGATGTAATTTCCAGTTCAAGGGAGTTCAGTTTTCTCTTCAGACTGGAGGCTGGGGCTGGGGAGCTCAAGTTGGAAAGGTGGAATAAGGAAGGGCTCACCCAGGTGTAAGAGGTCTGAGGCCGGTCCCAGCCCTCATCATGAGCTGCCTGAGCTCAGTGGACGTTTCTGCGTGGTGGGGGTGGGGTGGGGTGGAGAGCAGGGTCTGAGTCCCGAGGCCTCGCCCTGGCTGCACCAAGCTGGCAAGCCCTCCGCTCATGTCTTCCTACCCGGAGTGACACCGGACAGCGCCCTGCGCTCCACAGCCCACCTGCTTCTCCTTAACAGCCCCGCCTAGCTATGAGGTCACCTCCACCAAATACACGCGGGACATCTACAAAGAGCTCCTCATCTCCCTGGTGGCTTCACTCTTCATGGGCTTCGGCGTCCTCTTCCTCCTGCTTTGGGTTGGCATCTACGTATGAACCTGGGGTAAGAGCTGGGGGCACCCTGGCAGCCTCAGACTTAGCTGCGTAGCGCCAGGCCACTGTAGGAGCCCCTTGCTGCCCTTCCTGGGATTTGAGCCTGCATGACTACCCCTCTGGCTTTGGGGTGCCCGGGGAAGGTGTGGCCACGGTGTTATGGTCAGTGGCTGGGAGGATTTCGAACATACTGCCCACTGCACTTGAGACCCAGCAGGTCTGGGGGATTATCCTAGTGACCCGTCCTCGAGAGGATCGTGTGCCTGCTGCCCTCCCCCACCGGCAGCAAGGGCTGCGGGGAGAGGACGGAGGGGCTTCTGCTTCTAACGCGTCCATCCTCTTTCAGGTATCCCAGGCGGCTTCACCGAATCCCTGCTGTTGTAGATTAATTTTCTTACTGTTGTTAGAAGTGTCCCACTCACTGCTCAATAAAGGCAGATGTGTGACAGCCCCGTTCTGTGCCCCTTCTGTGGGGGGTGCTCCCCAGTCCCTCATCCGTTCATCTGCCCTTCACAGGTTCCTGCTGCTGGAAGTGACGGCTCTGTGGCTGACCGATGACTGGGTGTCCACGCTCCCTTCTTTCATTGCTAAACAGTGCTTGTCCAGGACCTGACGTCAGCCCTTTGTGCCCTGAGCAGCCCTCTGTGTAACATAGCTGCCCTCTGGTGGGATCCCTCCAGGTGCCCTCTCCAGGCTCAGCTGCCTGGCATCTCCCCACTGGGGGGCCAGGCAGGCAGTGGCAGGAGTACGGGCAGGGGAGGGGGCCCGGGAGGCATGCCATCCTGAAGCCAGGGCTGAGTGCAGAGCAGCCATCCAACGTGTGGTCTCTGTAAGCCCACTGGGCCTCCATCTCCCACCAGAGTTCTCAAGAACAAGCTGGAGGCCAGCTCAGATACAAAGCAGTATTTGTACATTTATTTATATATGTATATTTACTTGAGGAGAAAAGGGCAACTCAAGGGCCGGGAGCAGGCAGCCCAGAGCGGTTGCACGATAAATATGAGAAGATGGGAGTTAAGGGGGCGACACTACACGCAGACTGCTGGGGTGAGGCGGGCAGGGTTGGCTCAGGGGAGCCCTATGTACAGCTGAAGCAAGGGGACAGTTAGCCGCAGGCAGTGAGAGGAAGGAGGGGTGAGGCCGCTCACCTGGCCCCCCTTTTCTACCTAGGGTCAGGGCACCTTTGGTCCAGTGTTCACCCCTCAGGCAGTGGGAGCTGCTGAAGGGGCCGGGGCAGAGAAGGGTCACTTTCCAGGCCAGGGCTGAAGGCCACAGTCCAGTGCAGGGAGCCCCAGGGTCTTGCCTAGAGGTGGGGCTGGCAGCTGTAAGGCATAGCAGGGGGACAGGAGCCCTCCCCATAGGCTTAGATGTCCGTCAGGAAGAGGGCAGGACCCGCGCCCCATCCCGAGGCTAAGTGCTGTGAGGGTCTGCAGAAGGGGCCTATGCTCACTTCCTGGCTGCTGAAGAGGCTGCTGCTTGGAGCACAGCACAGGGCGGGGCAGCCTGGGGGAGGCTGGGAGCTCCATGCACCACTGGCGAGCAGGGAACTTGGCACTGGAAGTCGAACCTCTCACCCACTCCCATCTCTCCCCTCCAGGAGAGGAGCTGCCCCCAGCCGGGTGCCATGAGTCTGGGGGAGCAGAGTAGAAGCCGTGGTGCAGGGCCGAGTTCTGGAGGGAGCAGGCCGAGGCCTCTGCAGGGGTCACCCACAACTCTCCTGTCCGGCCCTAACCCTGTCCTGCTGGGCTAGGCTAGCGAGTCATCACTGGAGCTGCATTACTGCACGCACCCCAGACCTCCCCACTGGCAGGGATGCCTGCTCTCTGCTCAGAAGGCGGGTCAGCAGCCCGAGTCTCCTTCAGGAGGCCCCAGGCTTCCTGGGCCCTGGGTCAGGCTATGGTGGGCTGAGAGTGGCAGAAGGCACAGGTGCCAGCCGTTCTGGGTTGGCTCAGAGCCACGCTCACCCAGAGGCCTGGCAGGAGACTGCCCACCTTGGAGCCACACTCCGAGGTTAGCATCCAGGTCCTGTAACAGTCACACTGCAGAGGTTCTCTGCCAAGCTGTCTGCAAGGACTCCTAGGGCTGGGCTCTGTCCAGGCCCCAGCAGGACCCTCTGCATGGGTCCCCAGGCCGCCATGGTGGAGCAGCCCTGCCCCAGCCTGGGAGGTGGCAGGCAGGGAGGCAGCTCCAGAATGAAGACTTTGGTCTTCCTATCCTGTCTGTGCGAGGCTGTGCGCAGCCTCCAAGTGCTGGTGGCTGCCATCCAGTGTGACTGCATCCAGGGTGAGGGCCGAGCCTTGGCCCTGGCGTGGCTGCCTCTGCTGCTCAGGGACACAGGCGGTAGAACTGGAAGTAGTAGTCTGTGGCTGGCAGGGCCTCCGAATTGCAGTTGGCCTGACCCTGGAGGGGTGGGGAGGAGGTGGCTCAGGAATGTCAAGCAGGTGACCCTGCCAAAGTGCTCCACGGCCCTGTGCTGCTCAGCCCGTGCTGCAGAGGTGGGGTCTGCCCTGGGCACTGGCAGCGCCCATGCTCACCAGCAGTGCCACACGGAAGTGGTAGGTAAATTCACGGGAGGACAGGATGGTGACCAGCCACTGGTGGGAGGTGCCCTGCAGAGGGAGGTGCAGGGTCAGCAGCCCCAGCCCATCCCCCCACACCCAGGCACCGTAGCCGCTGTGCCCGCAGCAGCCCAGCATCTTGAGAGAGGTGGATGCTGTGGCGGCTGTCCTCCCTCCACACGCTGCCCACATCCTGCTCCGGCACAAAAACTGCCCGCTGTTACAGATGAGGAAACAACTGCCGGTCTCAGTTGCACAGCACGGTGGGGCTGGGACTCAAACTCAGGTCTGCCTGGTACATTTTTGCTGGGTGGCGCATAGCCAGCATGCCAACTTCCCCCTGTGGTCCTCGCCCACTCCTTCCACCCCCCGTGCAGCTCTTGTCCCTTGAGGACAGCATGTCCTTGGAGGCTGAAGCCCACATTGCTATACCTCAGTCCCAGTGGCGGGAGCGAGGGACTGGCACAGAGGCCCCGGAGCCCTGGGCTGTCTGCACACCCAGGTCACCTGGCCCACCTGACCTCAGTGTCCTCTCTGCAGCCCCGTGTCACTGACACACCCGCCGTGGCCCCATGCAGCGAGGCACCAGCAGTGGATGAGTGGTGTCCCCAGGCCCTGGCCCGCGGGGACTTCTGCATCTGCTCCTCCTGCTCTTCAGCTGCTGGGGGCTGTCTAGGGAGAGTGACTAGGCTGCTGTCAGAGCTGCTCCCCCGCTGCCCTACCTGGGTGTCCCAGGGAGGGCGGGGGCTCTGCACGGTGCTCCCCTCCTCACACGGCTCCACTGCTGAGGTTAGGCTGCACAGCACCACCGACACAGGGGCAGAGGAGCTGGGGAAGAGCGCGGTGAGCGGCAGCGCGTCCATGCCCAGCCCCGCCTGGCCGCCAGCCGGCCTGCACCCCCCGCCCCAGCTTCCGCAGGGCGCTCACTTCATCTGCAAAGTCAGACTGAGATGCAGTGGGGTGCGGCTGCTCACTGGGATACGGTAGGTGAAGTTCCCAGGCCTGTGGGGGCAGAAAGGGCTCAGCCAGGCTGGGCAGGGGCTGCCCTGCCTCAAGGGAGGCTCCTCGCAAAGGTGAGGCCTGGGCATGGGTGCGGCCTACCTGCAGGTGTCCTCTGTAGCGCAATACTGGGAGGTGACCGGCATCGAATTCTCCAGCACCTGGATGGAGGTCAGGGAGGGCACTGGGTCTGTGGGAAGAGAGGCTGTTGGGGCCGGGCGAGGGGAGTGAGGTGAGACGGAAGGTGGGCAGTCTCCTGCCCGGCCTCACCTGCAGTGCTGTGGGCTATTTCAGGGGCTAGTGGCCCTGGCCCCGAGCCCAGATGTGCATCTCTGCAGAGCCAGAGCACCCAGAAACAGCCGGGCCTCCACTTACACACAGGGAGCATTGTAGACTGCGGCTGTCTCCACCCAAGGGTCCGCTGTGGAACCCTCCCCACACCAGCCCCGTGCACTGGTGCAGCCCCTGCTGGACTCACAGACCTCAGAGGACCAAGGGAGCCCTGTGCAGGCAGGGCCAGGTGCCCTTCCACTTCTGGGATGGCCACATGTCCTCTGAAGACACCTCCAATGCTACTCTGTGCCAGAGACTTCCCTGTCACCCTCCATCCTGCCCCCCAGAAGCCCATCACCACTGGTGTCCATCTCTGCAGGCTCACGGGGCAGCAGAGTCCATCTAAGGAGCCTGTAGGCCCTGGCCCAGGAGACACTACAGGGTGAGCTCCTCCAGGGCTTTCCGGTCACTGTGACCTGCAGCCTCTGCAAGTCCCTGTTTCCAAGCCTTTTTGGTCTGGAAGCCACAGAACTTACTAGCGAAAGTGCAGTGGCTCAGTTCTCTGTGCAGCTCACCCATAGCCCCAGGGCTGCTCTGGGCCCCTCCAGAGCCCAGTTGAGAACATCTGCAATACAGGTTCTCAAGACCAGGCAAGGTGCTAAACACCTGCAGCCCAGCACTCCAGGAGGCTGAGGCAGGAGAGCTGCAAGCTCTAGCCCAGCCTGAGAGCTTAGTGATTTACTGAGACTCTATTAAGACATGAAAAAGGGCTGGGACAGAGCGCAGTGTCAAGGCCTTAGGTTCAGCCTACATTACCACAAAAAAAAACCAAAACAAAACAACTGGCTGGTCATATGGCTTAATGGCACCACACCTGCCTGGCAAGCACTGGGTCCTGAATTTGATCCCTAGTACCACACACACACACAAACCCAAAACAAAACAAATACCCCAAAACCTCCAAAGGTCTGAGGTTGGGGCACCCTGTACAGCACCTTTCTCACCCTGGAACGGTGACAGGGGACCTGGGCAGATTGGAGGTGGGCTCCAACCAGCTGTCCAACCCTGGGAAAACTTTCCCTGAAGTCTCCCCTGCTCCTCTGGACCGTGGGGATGGCAGCTTTCCACAGGGGTGCAGGGTGGACTGTGATGACACCACATGCTTCCCGTCTGCTGCAGCCATACTGCACCAGCCACTGTGTACCCAGAAACGGACCCGCATGCCAGGCAGGGAGTGTCAGTTGGCAGGTACCTGGCTGGCCCTGGGTCCCAGATGGGTTAGGTGGGGGGACCCTGCGGCGTGCCCGGCCATGGAGCCCAAGGCTGGGGCTATTCTTGGTCTTGCCTGCTCCCCCAAGGAAGGGCACTGCAGGGCTGGCTGCTGGCTCCATGCCCCTGGGGTGCTTGACGTGGCTGATGCCATTGGCTGAGATGCCCCAGGACTTGGCTCTGATGTTGGTGACTGGCAGTGGGGCCACCCGGCTGGAGCCTGTGGACAGAGTCAGGACAGGTGAGGGAGGGCACTGGCACTGTGGAAGCTCGGTGGAGCCCACCTGTCCCTTGTCCCTACACAGCAGCTCCCTAGGCCTTCTGTGGCCCTCGCTCTGGGCCCACGAGACCCTCCACCGAGGTCCTCCGCTGTGTGTCCCCTCACCCACACACCCACCCTAGCCCTGGCCTGTACCTGAGTGACTGGTGTTGGGGCTGGGGCTGGGGCGAGGGCCCAAGGCAGGGCTAGGGGTCAGGGCAGCACAGCAGACGATGGGGCAAGGGTGGCTGGAGCACAGGTCCAAAGTGCGGACAGCTGGGCCAGGGCCCACGGGGCTCGGGCTGGGGGTCACTGAGGAAGCAGGGTTTGGGTTAAGCCCAGAACGTGGCCCTGCACCTCCCATCCCATTGGCCTGGAGCGACACAGAACTCACCCAGAGCCAGAGAGGGCGGCATGCCCACCCGCCCAGTGGTCACAGGTGACTGGCGGAGCTGTGTTGTCCCAAAACTCTGGCTGGACCTGCTGGGGAAGTGGGGGAACTCAGGGATGGGGCTTAGGGGCAGCCCGGGCCTGGGGAGACAGGAGGTGGAGGAGGGTGGAGAGGAGGTGGGAAAGGGTGTGAGGCCACACGTACCATGGGCACGTGGCCTTGCTCCCCCCAGCGCGCTGGGGCCGGAGCAGGGCCAGGAGACAGGGCGTGGACACGCCAAGAGAGCTAAGCGCAGCAGAGACAGAGCGGGACACAGGCACAGGGAGGAGAAAGAAGACACAGTCAGGTGGCCCGGAGCAGGGCGATGTGGGTGGCCGCCCCGGGCCCTACCTGGCCTGCCTCCTGCCCCTGGAACACCGAGCAGGCCCTGGAATCGACAGGGGCCAGGGACAACCGCCCCTATCCAGGGGGACCCTAGCAGGCCTAGGTCCCCCACCCCTCATGTCCAGCGTGGCCCCAGACGTACCCATCCGTGTCCACTAGGTCTTCCTCAGCACGCAGGCTCAGCACGTACAGTGTGGACATGGACACCACGCTGGCAGCCACAGGACAGGGTGACTGTCAGAGCCAGAGCCACTGGCCAGCACTTGGAGGGGTCAGCGTGGGGGTTCCCCGGCCCTTGCCCTGGAGACCCTGGCCACCTCTCCTCCCATGCCGAGCCCCCAGGGTCCCCAAGGCTGTGTCACCTGAAGGCCATGACCACCACCAGGGCAATGATGGTTCCCTGCAGGAAGCGCTGGCTGACACAGGCCTGCTCAGGGGCTGCTGAGGACGGCTGAGCAGGAAGGAAGGGAGAAGCAGAAGAGGGCGCCTGAGGCAGCTTGCAGGCCGCCCAGTCCCCAGGGCCCGTTCTGGGGCCGGGAGGAGCCCACAGCCGCCCTGGTCGCACTCCCGAGCCAGCCCACGCTCACCTTGCTGACCACCTTGGGGGGCCTCTTCTTGTGGGGGACACTACCTGTCCGGCTGAACTGGCTGCCGGCGTGACTGTGGGGGGGAGCCAGGTCAGGGTGTCCCGGGCATCTGGCACTCCACGCCCACACACCCTCCCGACTGCCGCTGTGCCCACCTGAGGGCTCCCGAGCTGCCCGTGGACTTGAGGCTGTCCAGGCGCCGCAGCTTGGCCAGCTTGTGGCTCCAGCGCTCCAGCTCGTCGATGCGCGTCTCCAGGTTGTCTGTGAGCTTGCACAGCTCCTTCACGGCGCCCACGTTCTCCATGAAGATGCGCTCCTGCGGGCGGGCGCCACCTTCAGCCTGCACCCACATGCACCTGGCGGGCACTCGGCACAGGTGAGGGGAGAGCGCCCCTGCCCCAGGGCAACGATGGCTGACAGCCCTGCCCTGAGAGGTCCCTGCACGCCGGGCCAGGGCCAGCTGTGAGCCCGGGCCCCCTCTGGCTGGGACCCAGCATCCCGCTCACCTTGTTGACCACCAGGAAGTTCTCCACCGTCTTTCCATTGGCAAAGACCATGTCCCCAGTGTCCCTCACGGCCTCGGGCAGGATCTCCTTCACCTCCTGGGCGATGACACCTGTGAAGTCAGCAGGGGGTGGGCTCTCAGACACTTGTTTACTGGAGCCTGGGTGTGGGGGACTCGAAATGAGAATCGAGGGTAGAAGGATGGGTTCACAGAAAATGAAGGCCGGCACCTGCGAGGGCCAGGAATTGGGCTTCTGGGTCCAGGGGTTAGGCTGCAGGGCCAGAGGTGGCGCCTCTGGGAGCAGGGTGCCAGGCTCCTACCAGTCTCGGGCGCGGTTGCCTCGATCCCCGCGCTGGCGGCGAACTCGGGCTTATAGCGGTAGTGCACCAGCCGCATGCGCGAGATCCTCTTCAGCTGCTCCATGGTGTCCACCTGCAGGAACAGCCATCTGAGCAGGGCGGGCGGGGGCAGGAAACCCCGCCCCTCGTTCCTCTCCTGCCCGGGCCGACCCCGCCGGGCCCCACCCTCCACAGGCCCCGCCCTCCACCGGCCCGCCCACCTCCTGCACGTGCTCCTTGGCGCGTAGGTCTGAAGGGTGTAGCAGCGAGCCCATGACCTTGACGTTGCCGTGCACCACCAGCGCCTCATCTGGCCGGTCGGTGTTGATACCCACGCGGCCATGGTGGAAGACGGTGTCGGGCACCTGTGCCCTCTGCCACAGCACGTCACTGTCGCTCTCAAACTGGCCGGGGTTGGAAGCCTAAGTCGAGTCGGGGCTGAGTCAGTCCGAGGAGATGGGGACCGGCAGGGCCCTGGGAAGGGGGAGCCCCAAGTCGTCTCTCCTAGACCAGCCAGGCTCCTCAGCCACCGCCCAGCGAAAGCTGTGCTGCCGCGGGGAACACTCAGCCACGCGATACCCTCCGAGGTGTCCACCCCGGGCACACCCAGCCCAGCACCCCTCAGCCGGGAAGGCAAGCGGCCTCACCCGCACGATGATGCGCTCCGAGATCTGCGCGGCCAGCGTGTAGCTCTGGTTCTGGGCGTGGGCCTGGAGCGCCACTACCAGCATGAAGTACCTGGACACACAGGGCTAGGACACTCGGGGTCGGGCCGGCACCCCACGCCCGGTCCTCCCCCAGCGTCACCGGCGTCCTGCAGGCGGGACCCGCGCGCCCACTAGAGGGCAGATGTCCCGCAGCGTAGCCGCTGCAGCTCGGCTCCGGCCTCACCTCTGGTCCGGGTTGGGCTTGCCCTTCTTGCGCATGTTGTTGGCGGTCGTCTCGCTGAAGTGCAGGCGCCCCACAGTCACCTTCGTGACCTGCTCAGGGGGCAGACTGACCCTGCAGAGGAGTGGTAGTTGCTCAGGGCAGGGAGAGGCTGCCCGGCCGGAAGCAGGCAGTGGGTCACAAGATGGCCCTGGGCCGGGACTGGACAGACTCACGTGACAGGGTTGAAGGGGCGCTTGCTCCGGTCAGACTGGGACTGCTCGATGTTGATGGATTGGTTCAGGGCCTCCAGCTGGGGGCACAGAGCGAGGGTTCAGGGAGGCGCCCAACACGCAGGGCCTTCTCCCCAGCTCTTCATCCACACCCTCGGGCACTAGAGGACCCCCCACACCAGGCCTAGGGGCACCCACTCCCCCTCCAGGCCTCCTCCACCCCGTTTTCCAGCCTGTCACCGGAGCCCCGGCAGGCTTCTTGGAGGCCAGGTGGGGTGGAAGGGCACCCTCTGGGAGGGAAGGCACCCCAGGGACGGGGGTGCCCACGCAGACCATGGAGGGAAGTGAGAGGCCTGGGCCGAAGCACCAGGCAAACCTGAGTGAAGGGTGGGCTTGGGGTCCCTCTAGAAGCTGTGGCTGTGCCTTCCAGGGTCACAGGTAGGACCTGAGGGAGGCTGAGGGGACGATGGCAGGAGGGGACATTGTGGGGAGGGGCTCCAGGCGAGAGGGGCGTTGGAATCCGGGGCCTTCAGGCAGGGTGTGGTCTCTGGGTACCCAGCGTGCCCGGCCCACCCTCCACCGGCACCACGCCTGCCTTCACTCCGTGCAGCTTCAGGTAAAAGCAGTCAAGTGGCTTGAGGCCCTCGGGCGTCTTCACGTACTTGGGCTCACCCAACATGCCAATATACACTGTGACCTGGAAGTGGTTCTTCTTCTGGCACACGAAGGCATCGTCACCCACTGAGAAGTTGAAGCCCTTGTCGGCATCCACCCGGTAGGTAAGCATAGGCCTGGGGGCAGCGACGGCACTCATGGGGTCCCAGGGTGTCCTTCCCGGCCAAGTGTCCTGTCCCCCAAGCCCCTCCCGCAGTGAGAAGCTGGCATGTCCCAGAAATGGAAATCAAGTCACCATGTGTGTTCCTGCACATGCTTCTGTACATGTGTTGCTGACGGGATGCGGGGGAGACCCGGGGCCCCAGATGGAGGAAGGGGGTGGGGGCAGGGGCCGTGTCTGCCGAGCTTCATGGGCCTGACAGCCCGTTGCCATGGGAACGGTGGGACCAGGCACCGTCTCCCACAGGCCCTGCCCCCATCCCATTCACCCGGAAGGGAGGGGCCACTCCAGGACTTGCCCACGGGCAGCCCCACGTCCCTGAGCTGGCCCCTTTGGAGGAGCTCCAGGTGGCAGTACAGAGGGCAGCTACTGGCATGGTCTCCTGGCACACAGGCACACCTGGTGGGCACCGATCAAACTTCCCGCTCTGTCTGAGAGGTCTCGGGCCATGCCCTCCTGCCTTCCCTCCTGGGCCTCCCACCTGCCGCCCCAGGGAGGAGAGCAAGGAAGTGGGGGTCCCTGGGACTCAGCTTCTCGGCTCCCAGCCCTGGGCCTCAGTGGCAGGGTTAGCCCAGGAGCACGGAGGGAAGGGGGGCTCCCCCAGGACCCACCCTTGTTCTGGACCACTTTGAGAGACACCTCAACTGGCACAGCAGCTGGACCCTTGGCTGGTCCTGGGCACCCAACTCCAGGAGGCCACCTTGCCTGGGCACTGTCCAGTCTGACCCTCTGGGGGAGCAGGGGAGTGGCCCACCCACGGCCTGGGTTTTGGGGCAAGGCCAAGAATGCCCTGGGAAAACCTCTGCCAGTGCTCCCCGCCCTCCTTCTGGCAGGGCCCAGCACCCTGGGCTTCACCACCTTCCTGGAATGCAGGGGAGGAGGGTCGGAGGGAGGAGGGCCAGAGTACACAGGGCCACTTCCTCTTGAGCGGCCCAGGCCTGCCCGGGAGGCAGGCTGAGGGTCCCAGCTTCGGAGGTGGGTGGGTGCTCCCTGACCTGGGACCCAGGCGACCCAGGCGACTGACTCACAGCTCCTTGTAGTTGGCGTCATACAGAGTGGCCCACTTGTTCTGCTGGTGCGGCTGCCACTTGATGGACTGGTAGTTGGGGTCCAGGTAGGAGCCACTGAGGCTGTCACTGTCCTGTAGGAGGCCTGCGGAGGGGGGCACCCATGTGGCCAGGGCTCGGCCCCTCCCCCCCCCCAGGGCAGGCCAGCCAAGTACCTGGGGAGGGTGCCCCGGGAGGGTGCCAAGGTGGGGTCTGTGCCCGGGCGATGCTGAGAGGCAGGGAGCTGGGGCTCGGGGACAGTGGGCCCTGTGAGGGCCAGGACGGGGACGGGGCTCGGGCGGGGTGTGGGGGCAGCGCTGCCACGGTCCCTGGCTCCTGCTTGATCAAGCCGTTGAGCATCTGGGCACTGAGGGTGGTAGGCGGCGACTCAGAATGCTTCCTCTTCTTGGAGGGGTGTGTGGGGATCCTGGGGGCACAGGCATGCAGCTTGGGCCAGGCTCTCCTGAGCCCTTCCTGGGCAGTGCCCAGCCACCCTGGCCCAGAGGACCCTCCTCGGGGCGCCCTGGCCACCACTCTGTCTATCACCCTCCCCAGACCTCGGGAGTCTGGCTCGTCTGTGGCCTTCTCAGCCCAGCCCAGGTCCCAGACCGTGCAGCACCACTCTAGGGGCGCTGGGGGTGGGGTGGGTCGGAAACAGTTACAGAGCCCTGGACCACACAGTCTGGCGTTTCGGGGGCCTCCACGGCCCCTGCCCTTCTGTCTACAACAGGCTTTGATGGCACCATCTTTCTATGAACAAAATGCCTGTTTTAGTATTTTTGAGACAGGATCTCACTAGGTAACCCAGGCTGGCCTCAAATTCGTGGCGATCCTCCCGCCTCAGCCTCCAGCATGCTGGGGTCACAGGGCCGCACCGCTGTACCCCGCTTGATGATGAAATTTCAACAAGAAAACAGAGGAACGAAAACTGGCAGGTGCAGCCCCTGGATTCCGGGCAAGGCCTGGCCCCAGCTCCACCCCTCAAGGTCTCAGTTTACCTATCTGCAGCGCTGCCCGCCCTACCCCCCCGCCCCCCCCCCCCGGGCCTCACTCAGCTCCGTGCTGCAGCAGCTGGTGTAGCGTCTGCGGCTGTGAGGCGTGGTGCAGCTCACTGGGTGCAAGCCCCTGGCCCATGGTGGCGTAAGGCGGGACCGGGGGCTCAGGCTTCAGGTACAGGTCCCGCTGCAGCACGGGGTAGTGGGGCGGGGGCGGGTGCTCCAGGCGGGAGGGCACCCCCACGTGGCACAGAGTCTCCGGGGTGATGGTCCGCAGGAGTCGGGGGTCTGTGAGGAAGGAGTGGAGAAGGCCTCGCCCAGCTCCCAGACGGGTCTGGGCTTCTAGCCGCCTGAGCTGGCGGGCTGGGGCCCGTGCGGGGCTGGCAACCCTCACCCTGCAGGTGGGCCAGCACCTGGTACCCCACCCTCTGGTGCAGGGAGGGTCTCCAGAGCCCCCACACAGCCTGGCGCCCCTGCCCGCGCCTCCTGCAGCCCCCTCTCTTCCGGGCAGGCATTCCAGGCACGTCTGGTAAGATAAACAGAACTCTTGACCCCTCTCAGGCTGCCAGGTCATTCTGCGCCTGGCCACCGGGGGGCTGCTGAGCCCTGTGCTGAGCCCTTGGGCCTCCCCAGAGCCCTCTTACCTCCAAAAGGTGCATCCATGATGGCGCGGGCAGCCGGGCGGGTGGCATCCCCCGAGGGGACACTGGCTGGAGACAGAGACAGGGCCCAGCTCCCCACCCGCCCATGGGGAACAATAGCCAGGCCGGGGAGTATTTGACCAGTGATAATCTCACTGCTGGGCAGCCCTGGCCCCCCACCCCGCCTCCTGCCCGCCTGCCTGCCAGCCCGCCCTCCCTCCCGATAAGGCTGCCTGACCAGCCCCAGTCACTTTCCGAACTCACCGTTCACCTGCTGGGGGGAGTAGGCCTCAGAGCCTGAGTCAGGGGGCGAGTCTGGCAGCATGCTGCGGGGCAGAGGGGCTGCTGGGCCTCAAGGTGGCAGTGTCCTGGGGCCCCAGGTCTTACACTACCCTAGAGCCATCTTTCTGTGCTACCCACCTTGGGGTGCCCAGCAAGCCCTGGGGCTGAAGTGTGGTTGGGAACCTTGGAGCTCCCGCCCACAGGCACCATGGTCACTGTGGGCCAAAATCCGGGGCTCTAAGGACGACTGGCACCCAACATGCCTGGCAGCCTCCTAGGGGGTCCGAGGGTCTGGGGCCCAGGGAGCCTCGGGGCAGCCCCCTAGAGGCAGGTGTGGCTGGGCAGGACGCCAGCTTCACAGGGCCTGGCTGCCTTCTTTCTTGCCAGTTTTGTTTATCAGTGGTTCAGGGAAAGAACAAACTCAAGCCCCAGAGGTCGACATGTCCAGGGCCCTGTGCTCGCCCAGCCAGGGGCAGGCCATGGCCGCCTGGGTCCAGCTCCTGAGCTGTCCTTTGTCTGCAGACCGCCTGCTGTGACACCCTGAGCCTTCTGCATGCGGCCTGGTACCAGCTCCAGGCCCAGCGTCCTTGGACGAGCCGCCCAGCCTCCTCACCTCATGTCGAGAGCTAAGGAACCCGTTCGAGAAATGGACCCTGAAGCCGAGGACCCTGACACCTGCTGACATCACTTCACTCTAGGAGGCTGAGGCAAGAGGACTGCAAATTTGAGCCCAGCCTGAGCATCTTGGCAATTTAGTGAAACCCTCTTTCGAAAGAAGTAAAAAGGGCTGGGTGTGTAGTCCACCCCATCCCTGAAACAATTAAAACAGAGAGTATGGACCCTGAGCTGAGTCTGATGAGGCAGGCTGAGGAAGCCGGGTGGGGACCCACGGTCCTGGAACAGGCCCTGCTTCCCTCGGCCCTTGCTTTGGCCCTGGAGCTGCACGAGCCCCTCCTGTACAGCCCTGGGGCCCCAGCTGGTGCCCCTGTGCTCAGCACTGTCTCTCTGCCATAGGCAGCTCCTGGGACAGCACGAGGGGCCAAGCAATTTCACCCCAACACCCTGTGAGCTGCCGCCCACTGGCACCCCGCCCATGCTGCTGGGGGCATCTGGGCTCATTCTACAGGATCCTGTGGCCCTGCCCCTGGTACCTCCGCAGAGCTCGGCTGGTATGGCTGCCGGAACCCCCAGAGGCTCAGGGTCCCTCAGACAAGGGACTGGGCAGAAGCCCCTTCAAAAGAACAGGGGCTCGGGAGGCTCTCGGGACACTTGGGCTGCCAGCCTGTGCCACTGTGCTAAGGACTGCACAGCAGCCCACCAGGCCCTCACCCCTGCACCCCTTGGTCCCACCCACCCCACTCACCCTGGGGCATAAGATGCCTTGGGCTCTGCCTTGATGGGGGGCCCAGAGCCCCCCAGGAAGGGCTTGGCGGCAGCAGCCAGGCCGTTGTTGTTGTTACAGTTGAGCGGGGCACCATAGCTCGGGGGCGGGAGAGGACCATGGCGCCCCGGGGAGGGCCCGCCTGCTGGGGGGCTCAGGTGGTGGGCCCCACTGGAGCTGGGAATAGTAGGCTGCCCAACGGGGTAGGAGGTCGAGCCGGCAGGAGCAGAGATGTCAGGGAAGCAGCTGTGGAGAAGAAGGCAGCTCAACTTGGGCCCAGCTGGGCAGGGCACCGGGGCCGCCGGGTCCACTCACAGCTCAGAGGCGTCCTCCTTGCCGATGTACTCCTCCAGGATACTGGTGTCGATGCTGGATGGCTCCAGGGCACCATTGATGTCGTGGCCTGCAGGCAGGGTACAGCTGGGCAGGCTCCCCGAGACCCCAGAGCGGCCCACCCTCCTGGGGCCTTTGCTGCCCACCTCCTCGTCCTCCATTATGCAGGGTGGCAATCCCAAGCTCAAGGAGGTGACAGATCAGGCCCAGCAGGTCTGGGCACAGGGAGGTCACTTTTGCCCTAACACCCCTGTCCCGCACAGGTGCCTGGAGCAAGCCTTGCCCCTCTGAGACACAGGCGCCACCTGCCCTGAGCTGAGAGTGTGGTGGGGGCAGTGTGTGCTTCATGGGGATGAGCATCTGCTGCCTGTGCGGCCGGGACTGCAGGAAGTGTCCTGCCCAGTGCTGCAGTGCGAGGTCCACAGCCCAGGAAGCCAAGGGCCTAGCCAGGCAGGACACACAGCCCGCAGGGCCCAGGGCCTGGGGGAGCCACAGACACCCAGCTTCAGGAGGTGGGCACAGCAGCACCGCCAGCCCCGCATCCCCAGAAGGCAGAGCCTGGTTCACCAGGGGACAAGGCTCCTGGCTCTGCTCTTCTTCCCGTGCCCTCCCTGTCCAGGCCCTGGGCATCATGAGGGCAGGGAGGTGTGGCACTGGCCTTTCCCCTCCCAGGGTCACCTTGAGGGGGAGGCCGAGGGGGGTGATAAGGGCTGACGTAGGAGCTGCGTCACCCAGTAAGCAGGGCGTCCCCCCACGCTGTAGACCTGAGCTGGCTGTCCACTAAGCCAGGAGGGACCGACCCGGGCCCGGGCCTGAGCAGGGTCTGTGCTGCATCCCCCTCAGGAGCCCCGGGAGCAGAGCTGGCTCAGCCTGCATGGAACCCTCTGTGGGCCTCATCTCCCCAGTAGGAAAGTGGGCCCGGGCACAGTGAAGGCCTCTGCACAGCTGTGCGGCACTGAGCTGCTCTCGCAGGGCCTGCCACAGTGGGTGCTCGTGCCCCAGCCTGGCCCGGGGTCCCCAGAGCCCCTGGCCCTGGCCCCTCCCTGGCCCAGCCGGCATTTCAAGAATGCTGAGCTCTGCTTAGGTGATTAATGGGCAGCTAAGCCCTCCATGGAGTCACGCGCTGCCAGGCCAAGGCCTCCGCTGACCCACCCGCACCAGCGACGCCCACCAAGCCCCACCACGCCAAGTGCCCCCGAGCTGCTGGCGGAGCCCAGCTTAGGGCCCACTCTCTGGGCACCTGCTGTGTGCCCGGCCGCCCCGGGCAGTGGGCAGCGTGTCAGTCCCACCATTGTCACCATGGCCATGGCATGATGGGGGCATGACAATGACAAGTACCCCTGTGCCCCAGAGAGCTGCGTCCCACCCAGGCCTGGGCCGGGGGAGGCAGGGACAGTCGGAGACTGAACTTGGGCCCACGGGGGCGGCAGTGGTGACCCTCCTCCCTTATTCTCTGGGAGCTCTAATCACCCTAATCCCCCGCCCACTCCCCCACTCCCCGTGCCACGGGATGGAGACCCTAACAAGAACCAGATGTGGCTGGGGGGGCGGGGCCCTCCGTGCCAGGGACGGTGGTCGGGGGGGAGGGGCCCTACCTTCCTCCCCAGGGCCCTCAGGCTGCGTGGGCTGCCCCACACCCCACCCAAGACAAACCGGACCCCTGGGCCGCAGGTGTGCTTTCGAGGGTGCCCTGCAGTGCTAACAAAAGAGGCCCAGGTCCAGCACTGCTGGAAGGGCTGTCTCCAGAGCCTAGGCTTCTGCGCGAGGAAGGGCTGGCCCACCAGCAGAAAGTGGCACCATCGTGGACACAAGCTGGCATCTCTCTTCTCTCTCTCCTTGCCTGCCTCCAAACTTGCAGCTATTCTCATGGCCCAGGATGAACCTAGAGACCCCTGCTGCCCCAGGCCTGGCGTGATCACTGCTGCTTCTCCAGCCGCGGTCAAGGGCACTCCCCCCAGCCCTGCTCCAGGACCTTTGCGTGAGCGGCAGCCTTGCCAGGAAAGGCCCTGTAAGTGGCTTACACTCCGTCATCCCCTCACCTGCAGGCTAGGTCCCTCATGGGAGCCAGGCCTCTGGGCCAGATGGCTCCCTTTCCTCCATTCTACAGGCTGAGGGGTACCTGCCCACGGCTTCCAGCGTGGGAGCTGGGCTGCATCCCTTCTCGTGGGGATGCCAGTACTTTGCCCAGACTGGGTGTGCGATACGTGTCTGTGCAGTGAAAGGGGACCAGGGAGCGTGGGGACAGCAACCAGGCTGCATCAGGGCCCTCGGGCAGCTAGGCCGAGCGCCTCAACATTAACTGGCCCTTTATTACCTGCTGGGGACAGGAGCCAGATGCTGTCCGGCCTGGAGGGGTCCTGGCTGTGTGACCCTGGCCCTATCCCTTGCCTGTCTCCTCCCTCTGAGACCACCCTGCCGGGCAGGAGAGGAGCCAGGTGCCCCCAGACCCCTCCCCCCACCAGCTGTGCTGCGGGCTGAGTCCCGGCCATTGTCCTTGGGGCTCGAGGGTGGGGCTGTGGCACAGTGGGAGGCTTGTGCCCTGCCCACCCCCTCCCTACCCCGTCAATGGGGCACTTGTCAATTCATGCCCCAAACATGGCGGAAATCCCTTCGGCCACGTGGCCCAAGGGTGCTGGCCAGGCCAGGGGATGTGGATGGGGTGGATGGGGCCCACACCTGACCCCCCCCGAGCGTCGCTCTAACCCAGGGTGCTGGGCTTGACTCTGGGTGCTCTGGCTGGGTCGGGTCCTGCCTACCCTGGCATCGTCACAGGTCTTCCAGAGCCCTGGGGTCGAAGGGGCTGGCTTCCACGATGGACCCCATGCGGTAGCTATGTGACCCACGTCCCCTCACCCCCAGCACTTGCAGGGCAGGCGCTCTGCAGGGCCCTCACTGTCTACATCTTCTCGCCAGACTTTCAGAGCACTTGGCCCCACAACGGCACAGGAGGGATGCGGCCTTGCCCGTGGGGCCTCAAACCTGCCACCTCTGTCTATTCCTGCCCAGCCTAGCAGCAAACATACAGAAGGGTCCCTGGCAGCCTGTAGGTAACCCCCTCTTCTAGGGGACCTCATGCAGCTTCCACTGTCCTCTGCCACACACAAAGAGCGCACAGCCCCAGGACGCCGTCAGGCCAATTTTGTCCAGCCCAGGCTGGGGTCCAGGCCCCTCTGCTTAGTATGAGGCCACAGTTTTCAGCGCATACAGGTGGGCACAAGAGCAGGTGGCTGACACACCTGCACGCCCCTGTAGGCGCCCCGCTCCTGCAGGAGTGCCCACCAGGCACCTGTGCTGGTCTAGGCCAGAGTGAGGCTCAAGGACAGACTGGACAACTCAGTTGCCATCTAGTTCAGGGCAGAGAAGGTGACAAATGGCTTGGCTGGATCCACTGCTCTGTGAAGGTACCAGCTGGGGTGAGGCTGAGGGGTAGCAGGTTCTAGGCACAGGCACCAAGACCAGGTGCACGTGTGACAGGTTGACCAGACAAGGCGAGGAACATCGTCTCATGGCTCAGCCCTGTGTCAGGACCTGTGCCCACCCAAGACCCCAAGCCCGCTCACTGTTCAGGATCTCTTCTTCCCCATCAGCCCTGCCCTTGGGGAGGGCACCCCAGGACAAGACAAAAGAGGACCAAGCCCTACCCTGCCCATTGCACAGGGGTCTGAGTTCTCATCTCCCAGGTGCAGGAAGGGCTAACTGCATGGGCTACGGACCAGGATCTGCTGCAGCCCAGCCCCTGCACACAGCACACGCACAACCAGCTTCCAAGTCCCCTCTCCCTGAAGTCAGGGACCACAGAGGACCAGGACTTCCTAGAACACTGCCCCAGTGTGTAGGACCCTGTGGGCGGGTGGCTTACAAGGCCAGGCACATGGCACCAGCCTTGGAAAGGATGACACTCGGGTGGAGACTGACAGGCTGGCATCATCTTAAGGTTCCCACAGCATCCCTGAGAGCTGGGCACGAACCAGCCTTGCCACCTAATCTCCTTCTTACAGAGGAGCAGCAGGGGTGCAGATGCCCATCACCTCTCTGGGCTGGTGGGAGAGAGCCAGGCTTTCAACCCACACTCAGGGTAAGAAACTGAGGCCTGGAGCCACCTGCTGGCTTCCAAGGAGGAGGAGGAAGGTGAGATGGAGGAGGGCTGGGCAGGGCGGTGCCTGGTTAATGATTCAGTTAATGATTCCTGCTCCGTGCTTATCAGGAGGGCAAAGTCCGAGGGCAGCAACCAATAGGCACCCTGGGCTGTCACCTGGCAGCCTCAGGAGCCTAGAGCTGAGCCTTTGGGGGTGGGAGAGAGCTGGGTCCCCAGGCAGGAGGCGTTCAGGGTCTAAGACCCCCGAGTGTGGGTTGTGCAGCCTTCATACGAAGAGAGGCCTGAGGTTGGGGCTGGGCACGGCCCCCACCTAGGCACCCCAGATGCAGGGGCCTCTGCCCGAACACCGACCGTGGCTTCCACTGGCTGGGCACGTTTTAGCCTGGGGTGGATGAGTCAGACCCCCACTGGCATCTCCTGCCTGGCCCAGGACTTGTGTCAGGGTGCACACCATAGGCTGGGGTGGGACGGGTCCGGGAGCACTAGTGCTAGGGGCCAAGAGGAACCCCCTGTCCCCTCTCTGGGGGGAGGTCAGAGAGTTTGGCTGTCTCCCCTCAACCCAGTACCTGGGAGACAGACAAGACAGGGTCCCAGAGCCAGCCAGACCGGGGACCTGGGTCCCCTCCCTCTCTCCCTAGGTAGCCCCACCCCAGCCCTGGGGAGGAGAGGTCCCCCAGGCTCCAGGCCCCCGCTCGGCCAGCTTCCCGGAACTCCCAGCCCAGCACCCGCCCCTTTCTGGGCCCAGTCCTCGTCCTCTAGTGTCCACCTTCCCTGGCACCCTGGGAAGGGCACGGAAGACCTGGACAGAGAAGAGCTCTGGGGGGTCGCATGGCTCCCACAGCTGCCCTTGGGGGCCTCCCGGGTCTGGGCTGGACCCTCTGATGCGGCCCTGCCTGTCCCAGGCCTGGCCCAGTGGCACCTGATGAGGAGGCCATCTGCTCCAAGACTCGGCTATTACCTGCTGACATCCAGTGCATCCTGCCTCCGGCCCCCTCTCCACAGGCCCTGTGCCCAAGATCTGGGCCGCCAGCGCCTCTCTCGAGAGGATTAGCGGGCAGTCACCAGTCACGGGGGCTGCTGTACCAACCTGCCACCTGGGCACAAAGCGCCTTAGCCCCCGCTGCACCCACAGGACGGGGCCAGGATTCGGGCACATGTGGAGCCCTTCCCAGCTCCCTCCCAGTCCAGCGCCCTCTGCCCACTGTCCAGGGTGCGCATCGAGACCACACGGGCACCAGGAGGGGCCCAAGAAGAAGGGGCCCAGTCCCCCCCAACCCTGGACCCCAGGCCGTCACCAGCCAGATCCCCTGCACACCTTCTCTCCTAAGAGCCCAGAGGCCCGGCTCAGGGTGCACCCCCACCAGACTCTAGAGACTGCTGGCCCTCCTGGGCGGGCGCTGCACCTCGCCCTGCCCCCCCCACATTCTTGAGCTCCTCTTATCTCTGGAGGAGCTGCAGCCTCCCTGCCAGGAGGCCGCATGGCTGAGCCATGGCGTCAGCCCCCGCCCCCCACCCACGGCCAGGAAGGGAGGTTTGGCCCGGGGTCCTGGGAAGGAGGGATGAGGGGAGCCTGGCCGTGGGGCATGGGGTCACCTGGCATGCACCTCAATGGTACCCCGGGCGAGGACCCGTGTCTCTTCCTGGAAACCCCTCCCTCCTGAAGCCTCTCCACGTGGATGACAAGGGGGATGAGGCCCC
This sequence comes from Petromus typicus, assembly GCA_004026965.1. NCBI lineage: Eukaryota > Metazoa > Chordata > Mammalia > Rodentia > Petromuridae > Petromus > Petromus typicus. The sequence continues at coordinate 280,585 of PVIR01000054.1, read as the reverse complement.
GGGGCTGATGGGGAGCACTTGCATCCCCAACGGCCCCGCTGCCCCAACACAGACTGCTTGATCTGATCCACACCTGGCTCCTTGGGACCTGGGTCTGCTGGGTGCCAGGTATTCTGGAGCAGACAGTGCTGCCAGATCACAGACTGGGGAAACTGAGGCAGTTTGAAAGGCCTCGTCTCTCCTCCCTACCAACAGGAATGGGGATGCAGCCCCACAGCCTTGCCATGGTGGACCCGAGGGAGGCTGCTAGGGATGGCAAAGCAGGACGTCGGCTTGCTGAGAGAGTGAGGCAAGGTCTCCCCAAGGTGGTGGAGAGGGACACCCCGGGCCAGGAGCCTGGATGCGCATCCCAGTGGGTGTCTGAGAGGCAGCTGGCGCTGCGAGAAGCACCAGGGAGGGCCAGGGTGCCAGGGAACGCAGGGCTGGGGGTCAGACACGGGCAGACCCGGAAAACCAAAGTGGGATGAAGGGAACACCGGGTGTGCGTAAGTCCCGCCCCAGCGTGCTTGTTCAGGGTCAAGGCAAGGGGCGGTCACTCAGTGGGAGGAGGCGCTGGGGACAGGTTTGGGACACAGCCCTGGGAGGTCTGGGAACGGGGCCAGTCGAGGCTTAGGGATTCCCGGGCCGATACCGCGTGCAGGGTGCTGGGTGGAGGTGCGGCTTCGAGCAGGACCCAGCCCTGGAGGGCAGCGAGGGGGTCCCGGCCTCAGCTGAGGGGAGCGACCTCGGGGTGTCCCGGTATCGGGGTCCCTCCCGGGAGGGGCCAGCATCGTCGCGTGCTGGGCGCAGGGAGCCGGTTCCTCGAAGCTGCCGCCGGGCTGCGCGCGCGGTCTGGTCCCCAGGCAGGTCTCGCGCGGCTCTCACCTTCGAAGAAGCGCTGCAGCGCCTCAGTCTCGTCCACCACCTCCATGACCGCCTCTCCGCCGCTGCAGCCCGGAGCGGGCGCGCACGGCCGCCGCGACCGTCCCGCCTCGGCCGTGCCCCTCCGCGTCCCGCGGGCGCAGCACCCCTACGGCCCGCCGGCCCGCCCCTCAGCTCTGGACTCCGCCCAGAACAGACGCCCCGCCCACACCCAAGGCTCCACCGAGGAGCCCACGAACCGCCCCGCAGGCCCGCTGACCCCGCCCTCACCCTCGGACTCCGCCCCCGGCCCCTGACCCCGCCCTACTGACCCCTCGCTGTGGACCTGCGAAACCTGCGGTGCAGCCGCTGGGCGGCGCCAGGCTGCTAAGAATGGGACAGCGCTGAGGCGGGGTTCGCTCCCCCAGCGAGGAAGAGGATCTGGTGAGCAGCCACAGGGCTGTGTGAGCTGAGAAGTCTGAGAAGTCTGAGAAACGCCGGCCAGGCCCAGAGCTAGGCCAGAGGCTGTGCCTGGGGCCTCCCTGCCATCCTTGGCTGCCCACTTCACCAGTCCCCATGCTGCCAGCCGCAGCCTCTTCCTGCGGTCTGGTCCCTCTGCCCCCACTGTCACACCCGTGCATCTCAGATGCTGAGCTGAGGGCCTGGATGGGGCCTCCGCTCCCACCTTGCTTCCTGCGGTTCCCCAGGTTGTTGACCCACACCTACCCCAGGGCCTTGGCATGTGCTAGCCCAGCAGTCTAGTGCCTTCCCTCCTGAGACCTTCCCAGGACTGAGTTTGGACATAAAGCAAGCCAGGCCGGAAGACCGCACTCGCCACTGATGACGGACACGCAGCAGGCTGTGCCCACCAGGACAGGTCCAGGTGCGCAGGGGACCTGCGTGTCTCCGAGCGCCCCCTCCTGCCCTCCTCCTCTCCCTCCTCCTCACCAGCCAGTCCAGGGAGGGCGTGGGGAGTGCCTGAGCCCAGATGGGCCCATCACAGACTCGCAGGGCCCTCGGCGAGAGTCGGTGCCCACAGTCCCCCGCAGGGAGGGTGGAGGGCTGGCCACGCTCACAGGGAGGTTTTGTCAGTGGGCGGGCGGGCGGGCGTGCAGGCCTAGGTGGACAAGAGGGCTCACCGAGGGCCGGCTGCCGGGGGCCAGCAGCACGGGCCCACGTGGGAGACAGGCCACTACGAGCTGCCCATTCGTTGGTAGCAAGGTGCCCAGGGTTTGTCCCCTCTGATGCCCCAGGAGCACTGTGCCCTTGTGGGAAGGAGACACGTCTCCCATCAGTGAGAGGACGTGGATTTTCTGAGCTGCCTGGGGTCTGCAGCCCTGAGGGGCTGCGTTCCCACTCTCCTGGCTGCCAGGCCTGGGCCACCCACTTCCCCTGAGGGCTCTGGGTGACCTTGAGGGAGGCCAGGTGGCACAGAGTCTGTTCACCCATGAGCACTAGCCTGGCATGGGCTCGCCAAACTCTCCTGGGTCACTGGGCTGGGCCCAGGGCAGTAGGCAGAGGCCGGGCAGGGGAGTAGTGGGCACTGTACTGTGGCCCCGCTCCGTGTGGCGCTGGCCGCCATGAGACCTCTCTGGCCTGGCTCTGCTCCTTGAGGGACAGGGTCCTGTGTAGACCGGAGGAGCCCAAGGGGCGAAGGAGGTTAGAGCTGCAGGCCCAGAGGGTGACGCAGCCCCCACTTCCTCTGCTCAGAGGCTGAGGACAGGAGCAGCGGCCCCTGCTGCACGGAGGGCCAGGGCCTGGCCAGGTCTGCGGGAGGCCTGCTGGCGCTCTGGGGCTCTCCCGTCCTGGCCCACGGGCAAGTCATTGGTGGCCCATGGGTCAGCTCTGCCCTCACTGGGCCCCTCAGTCCTCTTGGTGCTCAGCACGTCGGGGCCATCCCAGGGTCCCAGGCGTGGGCAGCGCCTAACCTGAGGGCCAGAGCTGGGCAGAGGTGCCAGGGGCCCTGGTGTTCACAGGCACGGGGTCTTCTGTCCGTGCTGCACCCCGGTGTCAGCTGAACTTGGAGCCAAGGGCAGGGTGTGAATGTGGGCTCTACGGCCCTCGGACCCTCTGAGCCAGGGCCATGTGTTCATGGTGGGTGGGGGGTGCCGTGAGGGAACCTGGGGTGCTCTGACCCCTGAGCCACTTACTCACCACCCCCCTTTTTTGGTACTAAGGATCAAGTGCATGACCTCATACTTGCCAGCCAGGTGCTGTGCCACTGAGCTATACTCTCGACTCTCTCCATCCTTGTCTTTGAGTTTCTCACTAACTGCCCAGCTGAGACCAGAACTTGTGGGCGTCCTGCCTCAGCCTCCCTCAGCGGTGGCATTATAGGTCTCCACAACCACACCCAACTCTGTCATGACATTTTAGCAGGACTTGGAGGATGGTGCCAAGCTCAGCCGCAGGCCTGACCCAGCTCACAGCACAGAGAGGCAATACCTCCTGCACCCAAGCGCACCTTGCTTCTCGAGCCAGAACAGGGCTGGGCCCATTTTCTGGCTTCCCCCTTCCTTGCCCTGAAAGAGAGGTCACTCGAGGCGGCCAGTGTGCTCCTACATCCATTTATACACAGCTCTATACAATATACAGAAACCGTATATACAGATATATTTATAGTAGCTATATTACTGTCTCTCCTCTGTACAGCAGTATTAGTGTGGATCTTTCATACATTAGGTACAAAAAGCCACAGGAATGGCACGTGGAGTTGGGAGGGGCTGGCTGGCTGTGCCACACTACACAGAGGTGCCCAGCCAGAGAGCTTGTGCTGCAGGTCGGGGCGCTGAGCCTGGGCTGAGGGGTGGCTCAGGCCCCCGCCACGGACGGGGGGCGTGCAGCAGCCATCCTTCGGGCTGGTGGGGACCCTGGTGAGCAGGGCTGTGGCCCAGGCTGCCCTGGCCTTGTCCGGAATGTGTGCACGGCCGCCGGGGATGCCCTGTCCCTGACGCAGGCTCGGGCCCGGGTGCCCAGACCGCCCTGAACAGATGTCCTCCGTCACCCTGGCCCAGGTGCTGTGGGAGCTCTCGTCTGCTAAAGGCTTGTCTGATGTTTCAGGCTCTAGGGCCACTGATTTTGTCTTGCTTGGGGGTGGGCAGGGCTGGGCGGCCTACTGCCGGGGAAGGTGAGAGTCGCACAGAAACAGGGAGACCCAGCTCCCAGGTCAGATCTGGGACCACATGTGTGGGGTGGCCACCTAAGCTGTCCAGCGTGGGGGGGGGCATCCAGGCCCAGGAATGGAGGATCATGAGACCAGTCTGGGTCAGAGGACTAGGGGGCCCCTCAGGAGGGACAGGAGGGCAGGACTGTGGAGCCCCACTGTGCCTGAGTCCTATAGGCTGGGGAGGGTGGTTGCAGGCAGGGCCAGGGGTTCCTCAGGAAAGGCGCAAGCGCACGCACATGCACACACGCGCCTGTGCAAGCATGCATGGCCTCCCCTGCCCCGCAGGGAAGGACTTGCAGCCCGGGCCCCACTCTCCGCCAGGAGAACATGGGGTACCCAGTTCCCAGGAGGGAACCCAGGGCAACCAGGGCTGGGGAAGAGTGCGTTTGGCTTAGATTCCAGGCCCAGTCTGCGGGCCTGTTGGGAGACGCGCGGGCCGGGGGCCCTCGGAGGAAGGTGGCTCGGGTGCCTTCTCCTCCTCCAGGGTGCTGACTCTGCAGCCAGGGGTGGTCCCAGTGGTGTCCACCACCCTTTGAGTGGCCAGGGTCCCTGGGGGTAGAAGGCAGGCAGGAAATCGCAGGTAGGGGGGCAAGTTGGGGTGCCCAGGACCACTGGCAGAGGGGCAGGGATGGGCCCAGACCCGGCCCTCATCTGAGCACGCGAGCTGTGGCATGGGCTGGGCTGGTCAGCTTCTGTAAACACTGCACCGCGGCCACCTTGGCGAGGCCGCCTCAGGGGCTGTCAGCAGGCACCAGAGCTGGAGTGGCAGGGCAGATGCCAGTGTGGGTCCCAGGGGACAGCAGCCAGAGGGCAGTGGCAGGGGCTGGCTGCCTTTGGACAGGGGAGCAGGACTGCCTTCGGAGGAGCAGGCCTGTCCGCCTGTGCACCTGCCCACTCTGCAGGGCCAGGTCCCAGCCACCTGGCTCCGGGGTCCTAGGCTGAGGTAGGGATTCGGACCCCCAGCTCACAGCGGTGCCCCATCCTGAGGCTCCCCAGCCCCCTGAGGCCGCCTGGCCTGGCAGCAGTGCACAGTGCCAATTAGCGGGCTGGGATGACCAGGTCATCCCCGCGGCCAGCGGGCGTGGAGGTCCGGGCCTTGTCGGCTGCCAGGCACTCCTGGCTGCTGAGGGCCGTGGGCGTGAGGTCCATGAGCTCCCCTGAGGAGCTCAGCGGGAAGGATGGGGACAGGGAGATGCCCGAGGATGGCTCTGCCGAGCTGGCAAACAGCCGCGGGGGCTTGGGCACCAGGTTGGGCTCAAACTGGGCACGCAGCAGGATTTCCTGCTGACTGGGTGAGCGAGGGCCCTCGGCGTAGTCACTGGTGGGGCTCTCGGGTGCCACCACGCAGTATAGGTCCTGAAAGGAGCTGCTCTTGCTGTCCAGGTTGAAGAGGCTGTCAATGAACTCGGCAAACTCCAGCACCTGTGGGCTGGGGGAGTCCCCCAGGCGGCCATTGTGCAGGGCCAGCTCCCCGCGGGCCACCCCGCTGCTGTCCCCAGCCACCCCCACCACCGCTTCCTCCTCGGTGCGGGCCACGCTCGGGGGCCGCTCAGGGCTGGCACCGCCACTGCCCGGGGCGGCCTCCAGCGGCTGCGTGTCCTGCGAGTGCTTGGACAAGCTGTCGGCGGCCAGGAGCTCGGTGCGTGAGCTCAGGGAGGGGTTCTCCTCAGGGATGGCGGGGTCGATGTAGAAGAGGTGGCCCTCATCGCGCTCCAGCACAGCGTGCAGGCTGGGCGAGCCGCGGATGCTGCGGAAGCCGGACGAGCGGCGTGAGTCAAAGCTGTACAGCGACTCGGTGTCCGACAGGCTCTCCATGGTGGCCAGTGGCGCCCGACGGGCCTGCAGCTCAGCTGCCAGCCGCTCTTGCGTGGACAGTAGCAGCAGCTCCACGGGGTCCTGGGGGGCCGCGGCCACCACCACAGGGGACAGCAGCCGGCCCTCAGAGAAGCCCTCCAGGCTCATCTCAGACTGGGACTTGCTCCTGCAGGGAGGGCACAAGTCAGCCACCTAGGAAAAGGCATGAGGCAGACAGAGGACCAGGACACAGCAGCACTTCCGCCAGCCGGGGTCCATGGCCCTGGCACAGGGCTCAGAAGGGAGGGCAGCACCAACTTCCCCAGCACAACTACCATTCGCGTGCCCACTGCCTGCCAGGACCGCATGTGAGTGAGGAGAGTGGGCACACTTCTGGCTGTATGCATGGCGTGTGTGCGTGTGCACCAGATGTCCCTGTGTGTCCGCGGGGCCACAACTGTCTGCACGTGTCCCGCACTGTGTGCGGGGAGGCTGTGTGCGAGACTAGCCGTCTGCACACTTGTGCTGACACGACTTCAGCACAGACACAACAGGGAGCGCCTGTCACCCAGCACTCTGGCAGCTGAGGCAGAAGACTGCAAGTCCACGCCCAGCTGGGACACTTAGAGACTCTGTAATACCTGCTTCAGGGTGAAAAACCAGATCGGGCTGTGAAGCGCAGTGCAAAGGACACAAGTTCAATCTCCAGGACCAAGACAACAGAAGGTGAACACGGTGACTGCCTGGTGGACTTGTGCCAGCCTCGCCTTGCCAGACCGAGGATAGCGGGGTACAGGGTGGTTCGCCCCCCACGCGTGCAGAGGCTCACCAGGTACACGCACAGGCACGCATTCAGCTGCCAGCAGGCAGTGGACTCACCTGACACTGCTGTTGCGCTGCTCTGTGGGTGGCAGCTCCAGTGCCAGCCCAGTGGGCAGCGGGGGCCCCGTGGGCAGTGGCTGCTGCTGGAAGATGAGCTCGGGCGTCAGGTCCACCTCGGTGGGGCTCACCATGACCTTGGCTGCAGAGAGCAGCGCTGTCTTCCCCTTGTTGTAGTTCTCTAGCACCTGGAGTGCGAAGCACACCCATTCCTGCCTCGTGCTTGGCAGCCAGGCCATGAGGCCATCTATGCCTACTGGGGTGGCTGGCATGCCCAAGGTATGCCTGGCTGCAAGTCTGGTGGGCACAGGCAGATCTCTGAACACAAATGCCCAGTGCAGCCTTGCCTCCCCTCTCAAAGGGGCCAGTGGATGTGCAAAGTGAGGACTGGCACTGGGCTTCCCAGCCCCAGTGAGGGATGCCCAGCCCTGGTGCCCAGCCCCCACATGGCAAGGCTGTGCTCACCTTGTTGAGCCCCTCCATGACCACGTAGGGCAAGTGCTCATGCAGCATGGCTGGAGAGATGATCACCTCGTTGAAGGCCTTGTTGTCGCCCCAGATGGCGAAGTAGGTGGGCTCCTCCTGCTCACAGCAGCTGGAGGGACGGGGCAGGTCCCATCACAGCCCTGCTGAGCCTGGGGAGCCAGAGGTGGCCTCGAGCGGGGACAGTGGCTAGGGCAGCCAGGGTGGGACTGTGAACACCCCACCACCTACCAGCTGTGCTCTGCGGGGTGGTTGTGGACCACGTGGATGATGCGGCCGGGTGGGTAGAGTGGGGTGCTGGCAGACAGGGCGATGGTCAGGTCACTGGGGTGGGTCCAGAGCCGGGTACTGGCCAGCGCGGTCACCTCCACCTCCTCGGGCAGCTCTGACTTCGGGATGCACTTGGTGGCCCCCACAATGATCCGCCACTGTGGGACAGGGACGAGGACGACGGACAGTGTGGCCAGTCAGGCGGCAGGGGAACCAGGGTTGTGGGCCTGGGCTGTTCACTCTGAGCCCAGAGGGAGCCGCTCAGCTGGTGGACAGGGCCCTGGCCAGTCCCTGGCCTGGCCAACTTGTTCCTAGGCCAGTTGGCCCCGAGCACTGTCACTTTCCACCACAGGCTTAGTCCTAGCCAGCATGCCAGGGCTTCTGGGGCCATGCAGCTGAACTTGGAGGTAGCCCAGCAGACCATGCCACATGCCCCTCAGCTGCAGGCCCAGCTCCCAAGGGGTACCTTATGCCTCAGGAGCAACCTGGCTCAGGACCCCAAGAGATGGGTGGATCGTGCCCATGCAGGGCCCAGTTTCCCTGTGGCTCGGTCCTGAGGGGACAGTGGGGCGGGCAGAGACCCACCTTGGGCTTGGTGCTGCGCTGCAGGACGTCGAGCAGCTGCCTGCGGAAGCCTTCCAGCTGCGACAGGCCAATCCTGGGGGGGGAGGGCCGCCGAGGTTACGAGGCACCACAGGGCAAGCGAGGGGCACCACCGTGACCCCGGCTCCTCACCACAGGCGACTGGCTGTGGACGGCCTGGGGCTCCCAGGCGGGAGACAGCCTGCCAGGACCACATGGGAGGGGACTCGCCTGGGGACTAGGTCCTTGCCCAGAACCACAGCTGTCACGAACTCTTTGGAGTACTCCATCGCATCCTCACTGCAAGGGAAGTCAAGGAAGTTCAGGGCCTGTGCAGCTCCTGCTGGAGGGCTATGCCAGGGTTGGGCGGTTACGGCCCTCATCTCCCCACCATGGGATAGCAGGGTGCAGGTCACCAGCTGGGCCTGGGAGCCACTGGTGCCATTGGGGCACTGCTTCATGTGCTGGCTCACAGGGCCTGGCCTCAGTCTGGCCCTCTCTTCTGGGGTTGTCCCTCTGCTGCTGCCACCACGACTACACTTCTCTGCCCGGGAAAGCCAGTCCATCTCCCACATGGGCAGCAGGTCGGGAGAGTGAGCAAGCAGCCACTCACTCGTCGGCAGCCCCACCGTTGGAAGCCCAATGCCCACCTGACCACCGCTCACCTCAGAAGGCCCCCAGGAGGCGAGTAGGCAAAGCACTTGAGGGTTGGGTACTGTGGGCGCAGGAGAAAGGACAGGATTGCAGCTGTGCCCGCGCCGAGGGAGTGGCCCACCACAATCAGGCCGTAGTGCTTAGTCCCGCGGCCCTGGGGACCGAAAGGTGCCTGAGTGCCCTGCCCACTGCCCGTCAGGCTGTGTCTCAGCTGACTACACTCTCCGCGTGCTGGTGGGGCAGGTGGCAGTGCCTCGGGCTGGGACCTCTGCACGGGCAGGGTGGCTAGGCACAGCAAGGGTCTCCTCTCCCTCCGATTGCTCTCCCTGCCATCCTGCTGTATCTCAAGCTTCCACGCAGACGTCTCTTGCCATGAAACTACAGCAATCTGGGATCCCGGGGCCCTGTGGTGTGGGGCTCCATCCTTGTGGGCCCTCAGTCCCCGCGGGCTGAAAGCCCAGCTCACCAGGTCTCGCCCGAAGGCCTGTGACAAAACCATCTCCTGCTCCAGCTTCTTTTTGATATACTCGGCAGACAGCACCATTCCCTGGCAGGAAACAGGGTATGTCACAGGAGGCCTCCGGGACCTGCAAAACCAGAGACCAACAGCCACCGGCTCTGCCCCCTGTGGCCCCAAACAGCCTGCTGTGGGGCCTCGGATCACCCTGTCACAGGCAGACGGCAGCCTGGCAAGTGGCACTGGGCAGACGCCTGTGCGGCCTCCCTGCTGCCCTGGGGTTCTCTGGGGACAGGCTGGGGCAGGGGTCCCAGAGGACAGGCCAGGGGAGTCTTGCAGGCAAAGCCGTGCCCTGAACTGCCCCTCCGGCACCCGAGAGAGCAGGGCCTCTCCACCACACGCCAGAGGCAAGTACCTTGTGGCCCAGCCAGGTGCCGCGGTGGCCCTCCACGGGGAGGCGCTCGGCGTCTCCCGTCAGGTCGGTCAGGGCATCCTGGGGGGAGACGCGGGGAAGGGCAGCAGGTGAGGCGGGAGGAGGGCGAGTGGGGCACGGGGCCGCGAGGGGCATGGCGTACCTTAGGGGACAGGGTTCCCCGGATACTGATCACCACTTTCTTCTTGTCGTGGTCCACGGCCACGTAGAAGGGGGTCTCGTACACCTGGGGGGGCTGTGCATGAGCCAAGGCCCAGCGCTGTCCTGCCGGCCCCACAGCGGGCTTTGCTGTCCCCGAGGATCCTGTGCTTCTGGCTCAGGCCCCTGCTGCACTCCAACCCAGCGCCCCAGCGCTGCCCACCCTGTGGGACCCTCGACCCTGCCTGTGGCTGCCCTCCTGTCGTGTCTATGGCTGGGTCCGGGCAGCAGCCCAGCTCACCGCATCGTGGCAGGAGGTGTAGACAATGTCCACCGCCGTCATGTTCTCGTCTAGGAAGTGGCGCCGGATGGCAATGGCATTGCAGCCACAGCAGTTATCTTCCTCAATGGTGACCCCGGGGGCGAACCGGGGCCGCGTGGGGCACAGGCAGCAGCTGCGTTGAGGGACGGGGCTCAGGCTGCTGCCCAGGCAGCAGATTCCTCCTCCATCCTCTTGAGCGGCCCCACCACCCTCAAGATCACCCTTGCTGTGACCTTGCTGACCTCCAGATTCCGACCCACCACAGCCTCCCACTCGCCCCGCACTGGGCCTCCCGGAAGCTCCCGCCCACAGCCTCTGCACTGGGCCAGGTTCCCTGTGGCAGTCCTGGGCCCCTCCCACGGCCGGCCTGGTGCCCTGGACGTCCTCCCACACCTGCTCCTGACCCAGCCTGCCCCCTCCAGGGGTGCAGACTCCCCAGTGTGTGGTAGCCGCCCGCCCCTGCTCCTACACCTGCCTCCACCCTTGACCTTTCCCACCCCTGGATCTTCAGACCTCCCTGCATGCCTCTGCCCCGTCTCTCCTGCAGCCCTGCCTGGCCTCCCAACTCAGCAGGGCCCCGGGAAGTCTTCCAGCCCAGTACCTCCACCATCGTCACGTCCCAGCCAGGACAACAGCCCCGCCCGTCCCACCGCCTCTAACCCCATCTCCTGGTGTGAAAGGTGGGCGCATCAGCACCTCACACTACAGGAGATGCCTGCTGCAGCCAGTGACAGCATGGCGGGTACAACCAACCAGCAGGTTCCACTGCTCTTTTGGCCACCAGAGGGCACCAGCAGCCCACAGATCGGCCCGGAGGGCGTCCCTGGCCCATTGCCTGGGAACACAGCTAAGTCCTTTCGAGGAGCCTGAAGTTGGGTGGCACTTTGAGCTGTCTTCCTGCACAGCGGAGGAGTCTGCGGGGCTGTGCGGAGAAGCCCAGGGCCCAGCAGGGACCCTGACTTCTGGAGGACCGAGCCCTGTCCACACTCAGAATCAGGGAGGTGCTGGCAGGGCCAAGCCAGGCACAGCAGTGGGACAGGCATGCGCCTCCTGTGCCACCACGGGGCCTGGTCCACCCTGCTGTGCCCTCCCGAGTCTGGAGTTCTTCCACCACAGTCTCAGTTCCCTCATCATGGTGCAAGGCACGGAGAAGGCCTAAGGTGGCACAAGGCCCCCTCAGGGCAGTACTCGGAGGCCAGGATAGGAGAGGCGGAGCCCCAGGGAACCAGCGTGTGTCTCGGGGTCCACTCTGTGCTCTGTGGTCACTGAGAGTTGACGCTGGGTACTGGGCCAGCCAGGCAGACGTGGGCTCCTTCCCCGTGGCTCCCTCCCAACCCTGGAGCAGCCCGCCAACGTCCACATCCTCTGTGCACAGGGTGCCTGAGCCCTGCCACCTGCCAGGGCTTTGTGTGGGTGATGCCACCTCTTGTACCCAAGGTCCTTGTGCTGCCACCAGCCAGGCATGGGACTCCTGGTTCATTGCTGTGAGTGCTTGACCCCCGAGAAGGCAAGGTGTATGCGTCTGGCAAGGGAAGCAGAGGGCACAGAGCCCAGTCCTCCTGCTGAGCCACTGTGGCATGACAGGAAGTGTGTGCCAAGGGCCACCGGCTTCCTGGAAGAGCAGTGCTGCAGAACACACCAGCCTTTCCAGAACGGGGGTCCAGGGAGCCTTCCCTCTGCCTACCGGACTGGACTCAGACAAAGGTGGGGTCCTCTGGAGCCCCTGCCTCGGCCTCTGCCCCACAGTGGGCAGGTGGGGTGGAAAGGAGAAGCCTTAGCAACAGGAGCTTCTGGGAGCTTTGAGACGGTGGCCAGGAAAGAGCCGGACACAAGGAGATGTGGGCAAAGGGACAGAGAGTGGGCAGGAAAGGAAAGGGGCCCAGCGGTGCTGACAGCGGCACAACTCCCAAGTGCCCAGCTGTGCCGCCTGAGTCCTACAGAAGGGGAGACAGCAAGCGGAGTATGGCCTAGGGAGCCAGGCACTCACGAGCAGGAGCGGGCCAGCTGGCAGAGGCCGCAGGCGGGCTTGCGCATCAGGTACATGGGCCACCCGTAGGCCGCCAGGGCGAACAGCATGTAGTAGCAGACCTCCTTGTAGCGCAGCATCTCATGCTGGAAGACAGTGAAGAGGGGCTGCTCACCCTCCGCCGGTGCCAGCCTGTGTGTGCTAGCCTGTGTCCCCACGGGACCCCCACACTGTGGCTGGGGTGGGAGTCTGTCCATCACCCCACAGGAGGAAGGCGGGGCTAGATGGGGCCTCGTGTCTCCACATAATTGCTCTTTCCTAATTATCTCTGTGCAAGCAGGACACAGACCCTCCTGAGACCTGTCCTGCACTGCCATCTCAGAATTAGTGATCTAGGGACAGAAAACCATCAAACACTCAACTGATTTTCTGGTAGTAAGGGTGTAAGGTCATCCCTCAGGGACCGCCCCAAGTGGCCTCCTGCTGCCACACTGGTGAGGGGACGAGGAGCCAGAGCTGGTGGGCTCCAGGTCTGACGCGGGTGTGGCACTCGGCAGGAAGCTGGGTCCCCTGGAAAAGGTACCTGGGAAACTCAGTGGCTCGTGGGCCTAAGGTCTGCTGTAGACACTGAGGGCCGGAGGGGCAGAGGGTCACGGCCGCATCAGTGCAGCTGACCTGGGCCTCACAAAAGCTCAGGCAGTGATGAGTCATCTCAGGGGCCGTGGCTGCCCGGTGTGGGGCTGGCCACCGCCCTGGATCTTGGGATCTGTGTGATGACCCTGAGCTCGTCAGTCGTGTCCTGCCTGTGTCCCCAGTCTGCCACAACAGCATGGCAGCAGTCAGCCAGGCAGGCCCCGGCGAGTGGCAATGCTGCTGGGCAGCCTCTGTGGCTGCGGCTGTGCAGAGTAGGCGTGCGCGGTCAGAGCCCCAACCCCTGCCTGACCTCCACCGTGGACCCCTTCTCTCTCGTGGTTCCAGGTGAAGCTGTGCTCAGGGTCCCTTTACAGCTGTGGGGACTGGACAGTGGAGAGACCGCAGGCCCGTGCTCCTCAGGGAGGGCCAGCTCGCCTCCCCAGAGTGCCCACTGAGGCCGGGTGCCACCCTCTCTTGGAGCACCAGGTTTCCACCCACGGCACTGAGGATACAACTCAATAGCCCAAGGTTGCAGCTCACCCCAGGGTGTGCTCTGCCATCTCCAGAGGACATAGCCACGGGCCTGGGGGCTTGGTGGGGGCTCAGGGTGCCAGGAGGAGCATGGGCCCGGGGGCTGATCTGAGAGCCAGGGCTCCGTGGAGAGGGGAGAAGGCCTGGGACAGGAGTGGCTGCAACTCACCGTGTTTTTGAGGTCGAGGTACTTGGTGTTCCTGGTCACGGGCATCCCGGAAAGGAAGGCCAAGATGTCGTTGTTCGCCTGGAAGGCAGGTGCAGAGATGGGTGGGTCCAGCCCTACGGCTCTCTGCTCCCCACGGCCGAGGGCTCCTCAGGGCCAGGGTCTGGCCTGCAGAAGCCCCTGTGCCTAGCTCCCTCGTTCCACCAGAGCGCCACAGCCTGGCTGCTCTAGGAGGTTCTGGGAGCAGCAACCCTGAGACCACGAGGGATGCGGAAGCCTCGGGGACAGGTCACTCAGCCCATGTGAGGTCACTGGTGGGGGCTGAGCAGGGAGGGGACCTGGGGCATGGCAGGGCACCCCACCAGCAGCAGGGGAGGCCTCGGGGAGGCGGGCCTGGACTCCTGCACACACCTCATCCAGCACCGCGTTGCGCTTCGCCCGCTGCCGCTGCCGAAGCAGCACCAGGCCGGCGATGATATCGGAGGGCACAATGTCCAGATCTCGGAAGAACTCGGCGAAGAGGTAGGCGATTTCCGAGTAGGCGTCCTGGGAGGTGTGGGCAGGCAGAGGACACAGAGCACAGGGGTGAGGAGGGGACGCTGGACCTCCACGCCTGGGGCCTCTCGCTGGGCCCATACCACACTGCTCCACGTGGTGTCAACGCTGCCACCTCTTCCCTGTCCCCAGCACCAGGCGTCCAGGCTCCAGCCCTAGCCCTTTCCCGCTCAGGGAGCCTCTTCCTACTGCCCTAGGGCCTCTGACTGGGGCCTCTGACTGGTCTCCCTGCGGAGGACCCACTTTGCCCTAGGGCCCAGTGTCCTCCAGACCTGTCAGGACAGGCTGGGTGGGCATAGACTCAAGGCATCAGTTCTAAAGATGCAGCTGCTGCTCGGCAACGACTCCAGGAGGTCTAGCCGCCAGACTCCAAAACACAAGGCCTTGACAGAGGCTGAGGCAGATCGCGGGTCGCGAGCACTGGTGGCCAGGCTGTGGGAGGTTTTCAGCCATGTTTATTACTGTTGTTTCATACAAGGGGTTTAGAGACCGAGTTCGGGGCCTTCACCCTGGGCTACATCACGAGTCCTCTTCTAGACAGAGTCTCACTAACTCACTAAACCTCGCAGGTTGGACTCAGACTTACAATCCTCCCTCCTCCACCTCCCAGAGTGTTGGATGACAGGTGTGCACCACCACGCCGAGCTTCCAATTCAGGTTTTAACAACACAGCACAAACTGACCACAGGAGCACAGGCTAACTCAGAACTCCAGTCCAAAAGTAGCCACTTGGGCCTGGCCCTGCACTGCTTACATCGGATGGGACCACCCAGCTCAGATGGCCCGATTCTGCCTCCCTGTGCCCTGCCCAGCCCAGCTTCAGAGCCCTGGGGTCCCCCCACCCAGGGCCTGCGGGGCCTTCTGGATTTGCCCACTTTCTGGGGGAGCTGCCCCGCCAGGCTTCTGCTCAGCCACCCCACCCCTCTCTGGGCCTCAGCGGCTGACCCACAGGGGAAGGCTGTGGCACCACACGGCCTCCGAGGTCCCCTCTTCCTTTGGCAGTGCCTGGTACCGAGGCCCCGTCCAGCACTCACGGCTGTGGACTCACTGTGCCCTGTGCACTCCAGCCCCTAACTCCGAGTGTTCTCCTGGGCTAACCTCACTTTCCTGGGGCTTGACTCCGCCTTCAAAGTCTATTCCTTCTCTAGAGCAAGTGGCAGCTGACTTGTGGGTGAGGGCACCCCAGGGAGGACAGACCACCCCACAGGTGCATGCCTCCACCTCCAGCCAGCCCTGCCACTGGCTGTTTTCTTTCTCTTTTGGTTTGCTGAAACAGAGTTTCACTATGTAGCTGAAGGCTAGACTGAACTCACTGTGGAGCCCAGGCTGACCTCGAACTGCAACGATCCTCCTGCTTCAGCCTCCTGAGTGCTGAATTTACAGGCATGTGCCAGCACACCAACTGGCTCATCAGCTCTTCTACAGGAGTGAAGGAGCTGAGCCTGGGGCATGGCCAAGGGCAGCTGCCTAGGACTTACGGACTGCGAGTCCTTTGTCCGGGTGCAGCACAGGAACACTTTGAGCCGACGGGACCAGCTTGTGGCTTGGCCTTCCTCAAGGCGGTGCCTGCAAGAGTGACATGGGTGTGAGGGGCCAGGCCAGATGCTGTGGAAACAGGGAACCATGCCCAGGCCCCCAGCTGGGGCCCCAAGCACAGCCGCGCGCTCTCCGGCACACTCCAGGGGATCCAGCAAAGCAGGCCCTCCCCGTGCTCCCTGAGCTAGGCATCAGAAGGGGCGAGGCAGACCTGACATGCCCAGGTACCCAGCGGCCAGCTGAGGGACAGGCAGGGCCTCTGTCAGCCCTGGCCCTCTCTATGCAGGGAGTCCCCAGTCCGGTGTCCAGAGTAGTGGCTGTGGGGAGGGTCAGGTCTCCCGGCGGTGGAGGGCCTACGGCCAGGCAGCCTGGATGCTTCCAGGGCTGGGTGAGGGCACAAGGTGAGCTGGATTTCCAGGACACCATCCTAATGCTTTCTAACCAATACGACTTTCAAAACCACAGGACTCCTGCCGGCGGGCAGTGTGGCAGTCCTGCTCCGTGGCAGTGTCCCTGACATGCAGGCGACAGGTTCAGTAAGTGCCTGTCACGCTTGCTGCCTGAAGCAGAAGACACAATTCCAGCTTGCTGGGAAGTTCCTGGTCCCCAAACTGCTGCCCTTGAAGCACACGAAAGCTAGACAGGGGGCAGAAGTTCCTTCTGCAAAATCCTGAGTTCGGGGTCCCAGGAGGGGTGCTGGGCACAACTGCCCTCCTCGGCGGCTCCAGGCCTCAGGACAGAAGAGAGGTGAGGACAGATACAACCAGACCTCCAGGCAGAGGGAGCTGCCCAAAGCGATTTGAGGAGGCAAGTGGGGTGTCTGGCCCAGCCGCAAGCCCACAGGGAAAGAAACCACAGCAGGGCGAGGGCGGCAGCTCAGGCCTCTCCATCTTGGCAGCAGAAACCACAGAACTGTCTAATTAAAACAGGACTGCCAGCCTGCAGCAGGGGGCGAGGGCAGCCGCCTGGGCACTGGGCGATCACCCAGCCAGGAAGGAAGTTTCTTTCTAGGACCTATGGAGCTCAGAAACCAGGTCAGGCGGGGTGTGAGCTCCCAGCGAGCGAAGGAGGTGGTGGAAGCGGCTCCAGGCCTGGCATGTGGAGCTCTGGAGCAGATGGGCTGACGTGGACGTCCAGGCACAGAGGCCGCTGGGCTGGGCGGGCCCCGCTGGGCGGAGCCTCTGGGGCACAGCTGGGGCTGACGCAGGCTGCTTGTGTGTGTGGCACCCTGGTCTGGAGTGAGCGTCTCTAAGCTGCACCTGGTGGCAATGGGACCAGAGGGACTGTGGGAAGGGCTCACCTCTGGCCCGCTGCTTGCTAAGACCCCCCGGAAGGCCCTCCCCCTTCCTCCCTCATCTCTGCCACGGCACAGTGCGGAGCCCAGACCCTCCTACACCATGCCTGGTCCTCCAAGCAGAAGCCCAGAGGTGGCCCGGCCTGAGGTGTGACGGGTCTCAGGCTGCCCTCGCCCTGCCTTTGTTCTCTGGACCCTCCTACACCATGCCTGGTCCTCCAAGCAGAAGCCCAGAGGTGGCCCGGCCTGAGGTGTGACGGGTCTCAGGCTGCCCTCGCCCTGCCTTTGTTCTCTGTACAACCTCAGTTCCCACGCAGGGCACAGCAGGGCCCTTTGGGAGCAGGTCTCTCTGCAGGACACTGGCCGTCTGTGTCAACGTGCTGCTGCCCCTGTCGTGCCTGCCCTCACCACTCTTGGTAAACTGAGGCAGGGAAGGGAACCCCTCACTGATACTGGGCAGTCTGGGAGGCCGGCGTTTTTCTGGAGGATAGGGCCCAGCCCCTGGCCCACTGACCGCAGGTTGTAGGTACGCAGGTTGCGCTGCCTCCTCTTGGTGGCCCTCAGCTTGACGAAGGTGCGGCCCGTGGGGTCAAAGACGCAGAGCACGGTGATGCACACGCTGAGAATAACCACCCAGTTGCAGACGACCATCCCTGGGCAGCCGTGGGGAGAGGGGGCACTCGGTCACCTGGGCCAGCAGCACCTGCGGAGCCTTGAGCCCAAGGCCACCCGCTGCCCACCTGTGGCTGCCCTCCCGCCTGGCCCCCACCCCAGGCGAGCATACCGAGGGTGACGTTCTTGGCGGTGAGGTCGTTGCAGGAGGTGTAGTACTGCGTGAGCCACACGATGCCCACGATGGCATAGATGAACTCGATCACCAGGATGGCTGCGGAGAGGCCAGGCTGAAACCGCATGCTGCTTGCCCCCCCCACACCGGCCACACAGAGGCCCCCACTTCGGTCCTTTGGCCTGACCTGGCCCCTGAAGCACTCGAGGGTGATGAGGTACTTTCTGGCTCCTTCTGGATTTCAGAACTGCTCACATGAACCTGTGACCAGACCTGGGTCAGGGGAGCTCCCTAACCTCTGAGGCTATAGCGACCGGCCTATGTCACAGGACTGTATAGGGCCGAGGGTCTGACGTGGACCCGCAGCTCCCTCCCTTGGCAGGAAAACACAAATATCCACTCAGGGAAACCCGTGCTTCCGATCTCGCAGCCACCCAACCTGCAGGAGGAGGAGCCAGTCCATGGTTCCCCGGGAGGGAGGGCCTGTCCAGGGTGACCACAATGCAGACAGCTTTGCAGCAGTGCCCTAGCTAAGATCAGGGACAGGAATAACACAGCTTCTGGTCCTATGGGCTCCAAACAGATGACTCATCTTGACTGCTGCGTGGCCAGTGCCACCCAGGATGCACAAACTTCATCACAGTAAGCCCACCTGGCAGCCTCCCGCACCGGTGCCCCTGGTGCGGGCAGAGGTCAGCCCATAGCATGCACAGCTGAGTGGGCCCACGGCAGGTGGGGCGGCCCCACCGGGGGCAGCCCTTACCCAGGCGCACGTAGAGCACGTACTGCATGGAGTCCCGAGGCTCGGTGTAGAGGATGCCCCCACGCATGCTCAGCCAGATGATGGCCATCTCGGCGATCATGCAGCTCAGCAGGATGCCCAGGTAGCCGCGGCCGTGGTCTACCAGGTTCAGGGAGCAGGCCTCATGAGGGCTGTAGACCAGGCCGAAGAGCACCACGGACAGAATCACAAACCTGTGGGAGGATCCAGGTTGGCACCAGCAGCCAGCACCTGGCCTGGGCAGCCAGGGAGCTGACAGATGCCTGGTGTGGTTCAGATCTGGAACTCGCCCCAAAGGGCCTGCAATCAGGGGTGAGCTTTGGAATGTCTGGATCCTCGGCTTCAGCTACTCAAGAGTCAGTGGCAAGTGCTGTTAGAAAGTGAGGTTTTGGGGCCCAGGATTTAGCCCAGTGGTTCCGGTACTTTGCTATAGACTCAGAGGTTAGGGAGCTCCCCTGACCCAGGTCTGGGTTCGATCCTTGGTAACCACATACGACAATACTGGGTGTGGAGACTAACACCCACAAGCAATCAGTACCTCACGCCACAGTGCCAGGTTTGGTGGCTCACGCCTGTAATCCCAGCACTCGGGAGGCAGAGGCAGGAGGGCTGCTGGGAGTTCGAGGCTAGCCTGGGCTACATAGTGAGTTCAGGGACAGCCGGAACTATAAAGGGAGACCCTATCTCAAAAAACAAAAAAGAAAGTGGGGCCTGGGAAGAGAGGAGGCACGGGGCATGGTCCTGGGGCGTCTCCCTCTCAGCCCCGCCTTTCTCTTGGCTTCTCTGCTGCCAGGACCAGGCAGCTTCTTGCCACCCAGGCTCTCCAGCCAGGCTGTTTTTGCCTTGGAGCAGGATGACCCAGACTCTAATCATCAGCCAAAATAAACTTTAGGTTGCGCGTGTGCAGATGTCCGGACGTCAGGAGTGTGTCAGAAACGCGGCCCGGACAGGTTTGGCCCTGGAGAAGTGCGGTCACCAGCCGGCTCTCAGGGCCACGTGGTTCAGAAGCTTCTGCAAGTGGCTGCTGCGGGAGTCTGCACAGGTTTGCAGATACTGGTGCAGCAAGCCCTGGAGTGCCACGAGCCCATTAATGGGAGACTGTGGTCAGAGCTATGGAGAGCAGAAAGTGGTTGAAAGCAGCGGGAGAGACCAGGCTCAGGAGTCTGTTGGGAAGAGGCCGCCGCTGACAGCTGGAGTGCAGAACATGTGTATCACACCTGAGACTTTGCAGGAGACCAAGACTGAGGAAGGCAGCCTCGCGAATCCTACAGAGGAACTTGTCAGGCAGCTCCACATCAGGCTGTGGTTGCTCTGACCCTGACTTAGCGTGACAAGAAGAGCACAGAGCCCATCTGAGAAGTGTTCAGTGTTGCCAGGGAGGCAGTGCCTGTGCAGCTGGGCCCTGGCGAGGACAGCACTGTTGCCAAAAAGATCAGCATTAAAGAACCCAGCGGTTCCCATCTGGACAAGTTAAGGTGGTGTGAAGGCACCTGCAAGACACCACTGTTTGCAGGCTCAGAAGTGTAGAACTCGAAGCTCTGCTCTGGGAGACAGCCCTGAGCCTCTTGTTCAGGGAGGGTCTCTAGGGAGCTACTTCTCCCCCCTTCAGGCACTTGGACACTCAACGGCCACAGTCCCGGGTGACCAGCTCTGCTTGAGCTGGCAGCGGACGCTGATGTCACACACACGGTGCTGGTCTCACAAGTATGGAGAACGAGCTGTGGGGCCAGGAGGGCCTCGCCCAGATCTCAGAAGGCCTGAGGGCCTGACAGTGTGCCCAGCGGCAGCCTGTGGAGCTGAACGAGAGGCCGTGAGCACCGCGGGGAGGGCTGCCTGGGCCGCTGAGGCTCGCATTTCACCACAGCCATGGGGCTGCAGGATTAAGGTCTGACCTGCTGGGTTTCATGCCGGTGTGGTTCAGTTCTTTCTGTCCTCTATTTCTCCCTTCTGGAAAGGGAGTGTTTACTCTGTGTCACTGGCTGTTGGTAACGTTAATTTTTTTATTTTTATAGGGTCTCCCAGCTTAGAGTTTGCCTGGAGTCGCAGATGGGACTTTGGACTTGGCTCCACATCAGCAATGCTGGACTGGTAAGACTTTGATGATTCTCACAAATGGACTAAGTGCACTTTCCATAAACACATGGATATACATGTTTTGGAGCCAGACACAGAATGCTACAGTTTAAATCTAGAATGTCTCCCAAAAGCTCCTAAGTTCACAGGTCAGGCTTTTGGAGGGCAACTGGATCATGGGGTGCTGAACACGCCAGTGGATCACGCACTAGAGGTCAGAGCTAAGGTGCTGCTGGAAGGTAGGGTCCAACTGGAGAAGCGGGTCCCTGTGGGTGACCTGGAAATGTGTACCTCTGCTAGCTCTCCTTGCCCCTTTGCCCCCTGGATGCTGTCATGGGAGCAGCTTTCCTTGGTCGGCCCTTCCAACATGCCCTTCTGGCCTTGGAGCCCACCAGCTAGACTGAATCCCCCGAAAACTGTGAGATAAAATAAACCTCCTTAAAGTTCAAGCATCAGGTATTTTGTCCTAGCAATTAAACATTAAGACACCGACTAAGTCATCAGCTGTTGGCACCTGCCTGGTGACTACCCAGTGCAGGGGCAGAGGCAGTGCCAGCCAGCAGGCATTTTGGCCCCGTGGGCAAATTACCCAAAGGGGCACCATTCTGCAGGTACCTTCTCAAAGGAGCCAGGAGGTCAGGGTCAGGGAGGCCCAGGCAGAGCAGGGCAGGCAGTCGCAGGCATCCTCAGAGGTCTGTGGATAGCATGAGACTCACCAGGTGGTGTGCAGGAGGAAGAGGAAGATAGCCGGCAGGACCAGGTCATCGCTGCCCACAGACCAGCGCCGCCGGAACACCACGATCCCAGGCATGGCTGGCGGCTCCGGACGCTCAGCAGGCCTGGTGCTCGCCTCCTGGAAGAAAGCAGAGGATGCTGGCAGATGATGTCAGCAGCACGGACATCTCCGGCACAGACCACAAGTCCCACTCTTGGTCTTAGGGCCTCAGGCCACTGGAAATACTTCCCCATCTCTAGTCAGGAGTTGCTTCCTGCTGTCCACCTCTTAGAGCCAATGTCAAGGACCCCAGAAGCAGAATGGCAATTTAGGGGCACCCAGGACCCTCCCCAGGGCTGGAGGAAGGTGGCAACATGGGCAAGAGGTTATCTGGGCAGACCCTGATGGCAGGGCAGGGAGCCCACTCCAGGCTGTGCTGGAGAAACCCTGCTGGGGCACCTGCCCAGCCACAGAGCCTTACATGGCTCCTGGTCCTGGGGGTGGGTGGCAGGTCCTCCTCTCCCCAGGGATGGCTTTTGGGAAAACATGTGTCCTCAGAGACTGGCATCACTCGGGAAGGAAGCAGCCAAGTCCCTCCTGGCCGGTGGGCACAGCCCTTGGGGTGGGCACAGGGGTGGGGGGCCGGCTGGCATGTCTGGTCCAGCTTGATCTCTGCCCCGCAAGGCGGCCACTCTGTGCAGTGCTCAGGACTGCTCCCAGGACTGCTGGAGCAGGCAGCCTGGCGGGTCGTGCCTGCTCCTCCCCCCAGGAAGTGACATCATCCACACTCAAGGAGGAGCTGAGAAGCAGGGAATGGGGTAGGAGCGGGAGAAGGACAGAGATGGGGAGACTCGGTGGGGGGTGGCAGCGGCTGTGACAAGTGGCAGACAGCACTGTTCTCTGAGTTTGCAGCGACAGGAGGGGGGCTGGGCAGGGCAAGCTGAGTGACCGCCTCGTCACCTTCCTCTGCAGGTGGCTCAGAAACCGCGGTGGAGAATGAGGAGGCTGGGAGACCACAGGGAGCACCCCACATTGTAGATGCGTTCTGAGAGGTCAGGGGTCAGCCTCGGGGCCCAGCAGTGCCCAGGCTCTGCATTCTGCCTCAAGGGGTTGGTGGAGCAGGTCCCCCCACCCGCACAGCTCCTCTGGCAGAACATCCGGTCTTCAAATAGAGCTAAGGCCACCCTCCCTGCACAAGGCCTCCTCGCCCCCAGCTGTCCCGAGGGGTCTCTAGGGAAAACACTTCTTGCACTCAAGGGGACCATCCACCCGTCACCCTGGCACCAGGCACTCAGGGCTGGCACAGGACTACGAAGACCCTTGAGCCACAGGTCCAGCAGCTGTGGTTGTAACTGGGGCCCACACCAGCCACCTGCCGCAGGCCAATCCTAGATACACAGTGGGGACCCCACAGCTCCAGCTGCTGCACCTTGGGCCTCACCCTGCCTACGTGCCACGGCTGGTGAGGGACACAGCAAGATGGCAAGCAGGGCCCAGGCCACGATGGATGAGGCTGGAGCCGGGGCAGCATGGGCTCCAGCCAGCGGCCCCCACCCCACCCCGCAAGCAGTCCCCCCTCCACTGGTCACCTACCGGTCATGGCCCAGAGATCAGGCCCCTGCTACGAGGGGTTCGCTCTACAGAGCCATGTCCAAGGCAGTGATTTCTAAGGGCCTGAAAGGCGCCTTTTCTCTGAGACCCTGGCCATCACAATGGGGGCCTGTTCCCTGGGGTGTGAGGGCAGCAGAGCTGTTGCCTGGTCTGGAAGCCTCAGGGCAGGCACTGTGGCGAGCAGGGCAGAGAGACTTAGGCAAACTCTTCTTTCCCTAGCTGCTAGGACCCGGGTGAAGTGTACACCATTCTAGAGTTTCCCCTGTCTAAAAATGCTACCTGGTAAGAAGTCATCCCGCCCTACATGAAAACCCTTCTGGCTCCCCACGGTCAGCAGGACAAAGTCCCAGCCCCTCGGTGAGTGGCGAAGCCTCGAGCCCTGGCGCTGTGCAACCTCAGGGCAGCCTCAGCCTCTGTGCATGCCTGGGGCACAGTCTGTCCTGAGGGCAGGGGTCTGCTGTTACTGACTCCCCTCCTTCCTTCAGGCAGAACTTTCTGCTCCCCAGACACTGCCTGGCACGGCTGTGCACACCCTGGGTACCCTTCTTGGCAGGCAGAGATCTGATCACTCCCGGCTAGTCGTCACCGGCTCCTTGGCGTTCCTTTCTATTTCCTGACAGATTCATTTCTATCATCAGGCTGGCCTTGAATTTACTACACATCCTGGGCTGGGCTTAGACTCGCACCCCCCGCCCCCCGCCCCAGCCTCCTGGGTGCTGGGGCTGCAGGAGCGCGCTGCGTGCTCGTCCTGAAGCCCTCCTTCACAGCTCCCTTCTTCCTGCGGTTCTCACGGTCGAGCGGCCCCAGCACCGTCCTGCGATCATCTGCCAGTGCCTGGCCACAGCCCCCGCCCCAGCTCGACTGAATATCAGGGCCCAGGGCCCTCATGCCCCTCTAGTGCCAGGCAGTGTCTGCTGTATCAGCCCCACCTTCCCAACCTGCACAGCAGCTGCCCAGCCCCTGTTCTTGGGAAATGTCCCTCTCTTCCTGCCAGCTGCCCAGCTGAGGACTCCAGCTCAACAGTGTACTCTAACAGTGCCACCTGGCGCCTGTGGGAGTCCCTGCCCAGCCAGAGGCAGCCTTGGGCATCCAGATACAGGGACAGGGTAGAGAGGAAAGGGCCGTGGGGAAGCAGCAGTCCTGGTGTCCCAGAGACATCGACGACTACCCGCGTCTCGCCCTCAGATGGGCAAGTTCACACAGGTGTGTGTGTGACCTCAGAGCCCCAGCCTTGCTGTGCCTCCGAGTCCTCCTGACAGGGAGGAGAATGCATCCATCTCAGGGCCTCGTGAGATTATGTGGCTGCTGGGACAGGCCAGCCTGCCTTCTTCCTGTTACTGCTGCTTAAGCACAGACGCGACACTTCACCCAGGTGTCCATAAGAAGCAGGCGGTGCCAGTCCCCCTGCACTGCCCTGCACCCACGGTGAGGCAGAGGGGTGAGGCAGCACACTGGGGACAGGCATGTGCCCCAGGCAGGCGGGGACACAGGCTCCGGAAGGACCCGGGGCCCAGCTTTCCTGAAGTGCCACACACATCCCCGAGTTCCTGGCCAACTCACTCCCTCCTTCTGAGTCCCAGTGGCACAGCCAACTGTGCCCCCAGAGATGCACATGCTTCCGGCCAACCCAACCCGAGTTCCAACCAGAGGCCAATCCCTGCCTCGCCGGTGCCCCTCGCTCTGTGGCCAGTGTCATTCCTGCCTGCCGAGGCTAATGCTGGGGACAGGGCCCAGCCACACCCTTGAGCTGCCCTGGCCTGGGCCAGGGTCAATGCCCCAAGATAGATTTGGCCCAAGCAAGCTGAGCCAGAGGTGGGGTTGGTGGAAAGCTGTCCCTGGGCACAGAAGCCCCCAGGTGACTTTCTGATGAGAGGGCGCGAAAGCAGAAGGTGCTCTAAGGGGTGGGTGCGGAAGCCCCGGCGCTCTGGTCCTGAACGGCTTCTGCTCTAGGCACAGCAATGCTGGGGCCTGGTGGCCTCAGGCTCCAGCCCACTGGCTGGCCACCCCAGCTACTCTTTTGCTACTGGCAGTTGGAAGCTGTTCTGATGATACACCCGTGACCTCCTAGGAGCATGGGAGCTGGTGCAACGGCAGGTACAGGGGTCCATACACACCTAGTGTTGCTTAGACACAGGGTGCGGACCTGGGCAGGTGGCACCGTGTCCTGCCCTCCCGGCTTGGGAGTCAGCAGTGTCTCCGCCTCACCTGAGCCCTTCACAAACATCGACTTGGCGACCCCACCACTCCACCCGCATTTCACAGACAGCCGACCTGTCCAGGCCACCAGGCCCTGCTCCAGAGCCTGCACCGCAACCTCCATGTGTTGCTTTGGATGTGCAGGGTGTAGCCAGCTGCCTACTGTGCTCTGTATGCATCCCTCACCCCATCCACCAGGCTGTGGGCACAACCCACCTTGCACGGAAAAACCACAGCTCAGAGAGGGGGCGTGATCTGCCCTGGGTCGGCATGGTACGGATATGGCACAGATATGGCACAGATATGGCAGTGCTGTCCTCACGCAGCCTCTTGCTACGGGTCCTCAGAGGTGCCCTGCCTGCAGCCCCTCTGCCCAGGATCCTGTCCCCAAGGCAACAGCGAGCCGAGGGGAAGGCAGCAAGCATGGAGCACGTGGGCTGGGACCACGTGTGCACCGCCGTGGCCTAAAAGCTGTCGCTGTTCACGCGTCAGCTGTGCTGGAGCAGACGGCAGCGCCGGGGCAGGATTTTAGCAGAGGTGGTCCTCGCACACGCTGTTCACGGGGTGCACAAGGGGACACCACCAGCCACCGTTTGTCCCCCCGCTCTCTACCTCCTAGTACGGCCCCAAAGGGTGAAGGAAGCGCTTTCTGCGCCTCTCGCCACGTGGAGGCCCTCTCTCCCACCCCGTGGGCAGGGAAAGTGAGGTTCTGCGAGGCTAAGGACCTCACGAGGGCGAGTCAGGCGCGGAGGCCAGGTCCTTCTGTGTCCTCTGCAGGAGGCAGCTGGAGCGTCAGGATGGGCGCAGGCGGGGCTGGCACAGCCCACCCCCTGCAGGCACAGTGGATGGCACTGCACAGGGCCCAGAGACACCTCTGTGAACTCTGAAGTTCCTTCCCAGACTCACCTGCACTCATTACGTGCCCAGGCTGGTACCACGCAGTTCGCAGACACTCATCACCCACGAAGTGCCACTCTTACTTTCTGGATGAGGAAACAGAGGCCGGGGCACCACGCAGGTCACCAGCCTGCCTGCCTAGGCCCAGGCCTCTCCCTGCTCGGGGCTCCCTCAGCCCAGAGCCTGCAGCCTCTGTTCTCACGCTAATTATTTTCCCCTCCTCTCCACTGAGCAGAATTAACCATCTGCCACTGGCCCTGCCACTCACACCCGCCAGCTCCTGCTTCCTGCTGGTTGCTCTGGGAGGGTGGCTGGCTGCTGGGCAGCAGAGGGCACCAGACCCAGCCTCCCTCCCACCCCGGCTGGCTCTGACCCAGCCTGAGCAGAGCGCAGGGTCCCCAGGCTTTGGCCTCTCCTCAGGGATCAGATAACTTCCTGCGTATGCCAGTGCCCTGGCAGTGGTGGCCTGGGCAATGGAAATGGGCTTGATCTGCTGGCCACAGCTGTGGCACAGCCTCGGAGGTGGGCACCATCGTGTCTGGCCTTCCTCCACTGCCCCACACCCCCCACACTTCCTGCTCTGACGTGCCCTCCGGACACCGATGCCTGGACCCTCCGGCCGTCCAGCAGCCGGCCCAGAGCGGGCAGCCCTGGGTGGTTCTGTGGCCACCGAGTCCCACAGCAGGAAGGCGTGGGGCATAACAGGTGCAGAGCCCAGTGCCAACGGCTCCCACTCCCGGTTACCTAGCTCCTGGGCAGGCCAGCGGCACTTCATGGGTACTGCCTCCACCAACACACAGGCCAGTGAGCTAAGAATCTCCAGCCCACCTGCAGCACAGGCCACAGAGCCCGTCCTGGCCTGCAGGGCACCCTGTGCCCATGACTGCTCCTGGGTGCCCACAGGGTGCAGTCCCATGCCACCCTCTACACATCCTGGCAAGGCCATTCCCCAGGGGCCGCCCCCAGCTGTGGCCTGCCTGTGCCCTCTGCAGCACGCAGAGCTTCTGCCAGAGGCTGTTGCCACACCTCCACCCAGCAGGAATTAGCACCTCTCCTCATTAGGCGCCCAATGGGGCTGTTAATGAGATGCTAAGTGGGCACAGCTGGGCTGACACCTCCAGGGCCCACCCACCAGTGTAACCTTGCCAGCGTCCTCAGCTCCTCTCCGGCCTCTGGTGGGTGCACGCTGCTCCAGGGCCGGGTGCTGCCTCTAGACCGAAGCTGCTTGGCCTGGGATCCCCAGGCAGCCCGGCCATCTAGGCCACTGGCCGCCGTCAGGCTATCGATTTCCCGTCACCATGCCCTGGGCACCTTGGGAGCAGGCAAGGATCGAGTGACTGCAATGCGAGATGGTCCTGGGAGGAGGTCTATGTGCTCTGTGTCCTGCCACACAGGCCACATCCTGACCACCATGGAATAGGCAACAGAGGTGCGCTCAGCCTGGTGCTTAACGATGGCCTCCCACTGTGGCACGGCCAGCCTCCAGGGTCCCCTGCACAGGCCCCTGAGCCCAAGACCAGGGCACACCCTCTCCTCTGGGGTCACAGGACCAAGAGCTGCAGGAGGAGCTGCTGACCCACAGCCAGGTCACTGACTTCAGATGCTGCCTGTGCCCCCGTGTCTTAGCAGCGCAGCTGGACCCTTACAACAGCCTCCAGAAAGAGGGCGCAGAAGGTCCCTGTGGGGGAAGGGAGGGCTGACCGGCCTGTGCCCTGAGCCACGATGCCAAGGCACAGTGCCAGGATCACCCACTTCTCAGGATGGTCACTATCGCAGCCAGTGCAGGATGCAGTGGCAGGGACCTGCACCCTCCCAGGCTGCCTGAGGATGGGCACTGGCATGGAGGTGGTAAAGTACAGTTTTAACTAGTCAGCCCTTCTCAAGGGTACATGCTGGCTCCCAAATAACCCTGGAGAGAACTAAATGCTGGCCCTGAGCTGTACGGACTGTGCCGGTGCTCACCCACCCCCACCACATCCACCCTGTGCCCGCGCCCTGCTCTGCATGCTGCTGAAAGGCATGTGCGGTGCCAGTGCCTGGGCCAGCCACAGCCCATTTCCACAGCCTTCCAGGGTCTCTGACACCTGCCCCTCCCCAGGCTGGACCAGCAGGCGAGGGCTGGGCAAGAGCAGGCCCAGGTCCGCTGACCCGATGCCAGGGATCAGTTTCACTTTCCCTCCCCAGGGACCCACCCTGAGGAGCTCAGCCCCTCCGCCTGTCATCCCTGGAGCCTCTGCTTCTGGCCTGGTCCAAGGGTGTGGAAGGAGGTGGAGGTGGGCCCGGCTGGCACTGTGCTGCCACTTAGCAAGGGCACAGTAGGGCAGTGACGGGTGTTTGGCAACCCCGACTCTTCTTCATGGACCCGCCAGCCTCTGACAGACCTCTCAGTGGAGGGGCCAGCAGGGCAGGCCTGGTGCTAATGGGTGCACACCAAGACCAGCAGGCCAGGCGAGGTCCTGCCAGGCGGAAAGTGGCACCTGGCCTCCTCAGGGCTCGGGATGGCCTGCGTCACAACTCGTGCCAGCCCCACAGCGGCGGCGGCTGCAGCTATAAATACCACGGCTGTCTCTGTGGGTGACCTAGAATTCTGCTCTGAGGCCTCCTGGCTGCCCCACCAGCCTGGTTCCTACAGGACCCACCTGACCAGAGTCCTCTGGCTGTGCCAGCCCCTCTGCCAGCACAGGCCCGGCTGGGACCAGGGCAGCCCTGGGGCTTAGTTTTGTACCACTAGCTTCCTGGACACCAGGCTGCCCAGCCCAACAGGGGACGCAGTTGCAGCTCACTGGGCCCAGCTGGGGCACAGGTGCCCAAACTCCCGGAACTCAAGCCCTCTTTCCACCAGCTCCTCAGTGCCGGGGTCCTTGGGATTATATCACCCTAGGAGATTGCTTGAGACACTTTGGTATGGGCCCTCAGGATGGCAGCGGCTGTTTCAAGGCAGGAGGTCAGAGTAGTAGCAGGCATCTTGAAACCTGTGAGACTGAGGGCAGAGGATCACTTGCGCCCAGCAGTTTGAGGCCAGCACGCAACAAAGCAAGGCCTATTTATGGCACACACACACACCTGCAATCCATCACTTGGGAGGCTGAGGCAGGAAGACTGCTGTGAGATCAAAGCCAACGTGGGCTACCATGAGTTCAAGTCCAGCCTTTGCCTCAAAAGAGGAGATAGCGAGACTGGGATAGAGGGAGGCTGCAGACACCCCTGGCTAACCTTCAACACAGCCATGCAAATGCTTAGCCCAGTGCTGGGAAGACAGGAGCCCTGTCCGGGCCTAAGAGGGGAGGAGCAGCCGCTTGGGGGAGACACAGAGTTCACTCCTGCACAGGACGTGGGGAGCAGACCCCAGGAACAGGGAGGCAGCACAGTGGGGAGGCTGGGGCCAGCTGGCCAGGTCAGTCCTTGGGAACCACAACCAAGGTGAGTGTGAGGACGGAGAGATGAGGGGCATGGGCACCATGCAGGCAACCCCAGTTCACAGAGCAGCACGCAGCAAGGCAGGCAGAGCAGGCCCACCTTCCAGGGCGGCCTGGCCCTGCCCAGAGCAACAGCTCCCCACGACTCTCCAGGTCAGCCCAATCCTGGCTTCAAGGGCTTCCAGGTGAGTCGAGAGGCACCGACAGCTGAGTGGTCCTGGCCACACTGGGGTCAAGCACTTCCCAGCAGTGCTGTGGCTCGTATCCCAACCCCGCAAAGCCTCACAGGCAGGGCTTTTCTGAGTTGGTTGGGTCCAGGGTGTGTGAACAAACGTGGATTAAGCACATGTGATAACTGAATTGCTTTAGCATCGCTCTCGTGCGGACAAGGGAAGTCCCAGCCTGGGTGCAGATGGCAGCAACCAACAGGCCTGCAGCCTGGATGGGATACAAAGGACAGAAAAGAAGACTGCTCAGAGCATCCCACCAGCCCTCCCATAGACTGCTTCTCCTCTGTGATGCTACCCTGCCCTGGAGCCAGTCGACTACGGATTGAAACCTCTACAAACTATGAGCTAAAATAAACCTTTTCTCCTTTGAGTGTCAGGTCAACAGCAACTAAAGAAGTAACTAAGATAATTTACCTGCTCTCCTGCTACCCAGCCTGGATGCCAGGGAGCCTCCAGGGAAGCCTAAGGGAGGACCAGTGTAAATGCCACCCAGGAAGGGGGCCGGAGAGTGATCTCCACTGCCAGCCAGGCAGCCAGCACCTGTCTCCCCACTGCACCCATCCCACCGTACAAACCCACTCACGCGTCTGTCTGCCCACCCACCCATCACACTGCAATGCTCTCCAGCTCACATGGTCTGCCCTCACCTTGCCAGCATGCCAGCCTTCTGGTCCCTGCACCACCCAGGCATACCCGCCTGGGGGACCCCCCCGCCCCCCGCTGGGGCCCAGCTCTGTCCTCCACCGCACATTGTGCCGCCTCAGCCTCCTTGTTCATGCTGGGCTCTGACCGGGAGCGGGCTCCTCAGGGCATGCTTCCCTAGCTCTCTGGCAAGAACATACCCTTGCCTGCTGCTGCCAGAGAGGAACCTTTCTGGGCAGAGCCTGGCAGAGGCTGAAACTGCAGCCTGGCCCGCTCTCAGCTTCTCTCCAGTGCGCCGCTGAGGCCTAGAGACGCCTGGGCCCTCCCTGTAGGGGCGGCCGCGGCAGGATAGCTTGCTGGAGCAACACAGCGCCACCTCTGTCTCCCCTCACTCTGCCCGGTGCCATCTACCAAACTTGCTGTGCTCTCTGCTGCTTCGCCCCGGCACACAGCCGAGGAAGGGCCCAGGGCGAGAGCTCCCAGCAGCTGCAGTGGGGCTCTGGCTGGGGTCCAGTGAGGACAGGGGGCAGAGCTGACCAGAGCTTCTGCCCCCAGCACAGGGCTCAGGAGCATCCCTATCGCACCTGGGCCGGGGGGGACATGGAGGAAGACGCAGGCGTGTCCGGTCCCACACCGCACCAGAGGCAGAGGGCCTGGGAAGGGGACTGCAGGGAGGAGCTCGAGTCCCTGCGGCCTGTACCCAGCAGCCTGCTGCGTCCCGGGCAGGACACATGAGGTCATGTCTGGACAGAGCAGCGTGCCTGGAAAGGGCCAGAGGGAGGGAAGCAGGGCTGGCGATGCACGATGAGCTGACTTACTTATCAGTGTCTTCCAGCTGCAGGGCAGTGGGACCGCTGGGAGGAGTCAGAGGCGCAGGCCGGGTCAGCCGGTGGCCGGTGCCCTGGCCCCTTGAGTGCCCGCCATCGCTGCATGTACCAAGGCTGAGGGAAGATGACTGTGTCGCCGTCCAAGCTTCCACCCTGAACCGGCTCCCACCACACACACGTGACTTGTCCCGCCCCTCAAAAGGGGACCACGGAGCCAGCAGCTATCTCCTCTGGGCCAGGTACAGCGACCAGGCAGCCTCCCAGTGTGATCTCTGCCCAGGAAGGCTGTCACCAGCCTGAGCCCAGGTAACATCCCAGCTACCCTTGGCTCTTCACCGTGAGGGTGGCAGCCCGCCTGTGCTTGTCCTGACAGGGGCCAAGTGGCAGACTGCACAGTGGGTTTGCTGAGCCACACCTCAGAGGGGGGACACTCAGACGGTGCCCAGCACTGCCCCAGTGGGCTGAGAGCTGCCGTGAAGCTGGCCCCTCCCAGGCCCTGGCTGCAGGAGAGAAGGGGCATCCTCCTCTGCGGGGTGTCAGGCCCAAGCAGAGTCCTGAATCTGGCCCCAGGCCTGAGGACCAGGCTGCAGGCTCATCGGGTGGGCTTGACCCTACAGGCTCAGGCTCCCGCTGAATCGCGGGGGTGAGGAGGAGGCCAGGCCGGGCGGGGCTGAGTGGGAAGTGCTCCTGCTGGGAGGACCGGAGAGGGCCCCGCCACAGCTCCAGGGAGGGAAGGAGCAGATGTGCTGTGGGGGCACCAGCAGGGCGCGTTCCTTCCCAGGCCACACAGAAGTCCCATTGATGTGCCCCACACCGCCCCCACCTTCTGGAGCCACAGCCGGCATAGGGCCTGGGGCTCTCTTGCTCCCAGCTGACTGCCGGCTGTCCCTACCGCTGCTCCCCAGGCATGCCAGGCATGCCAGGCCTGGGCCTTGCGGGTCACATGCTTTGCGCAGGCGAGGCCCGTCACTGCAGGCACCCCACAGGCCTGCAGGGCAGTGTAGTACTTCCTGGCTACACGGGGGCTGAGGAGCCAGGCACACCTGCCTCCAACCCTTGTCCCACCCTGCCTCCTCTTTCAAGAGGGTGAATCCTTAGGCAAAAGGCAGGCAAGGCTAGCTCAGCGACAGGAATGACCAGGTCAGGGTAGGGTACCACTGCACTGCACTCTGCTGCACCGTGGTGCCCAAGGACCCCACAGCGCCGCAGCTTGACCTCCGGCCACTGCTCTCTGCAGCTGGGCCACCCATGAGGTCAGACCCAGTCCTCAAATCAGGTTCCTGCTCGCTGCTGATGGCCACTCACTCAGGGCCTCCTCCAGGGTGTGGCCAAGTGCCTGCAGGAAGCTCAAGAAGGCTGGGCTTTCTCAGCCAGGTCTGTGGGCCATGTACTGGCTGGGTAACTTGGGGGAAGCACAGGACCTCAGCATGGAGACCATGTTGCTGCAGACAAGGGTGCAACCGCCGGTCGCCGAGGAGGGGAACAGATGATGCTGATGCTGGCGGGAGGCCAAGGCAATCTACTGCTAGGCTGCCCCTGCACCCATTCCCTGGGCACAAGCCCAGCCATGCCACCACTGGTTCCATACAGGACTTTGGCTTTGGCTGACTCCAATGCCAAAGCGCCAGGGGAGACGCAGCTTTCACCCCCGGGTGCAGGGCTCTCGGCCCTGCTGTGCTCCTGTCTGCATCACGCCGGGGCCTGTGGGCAGTCCGGCTCCACCCCTGGGCAGTGCCTCCCCTCCCGCTCCCAGGACTCCACAGGCTGCCAGGCGCGGCCTGACACCCCCTCCGTGAAGCCACCTGGCCTGCATCCCGAAGCAGAGACCACCAGGGCCTCTGTCTAGCGGCTGGCAGTGGCTGGAGGGTACACACTCTTCATCCCTGTGTCTAGCCTCTCTGTCTAGCGGCTGGCAGTGGCTGGAGGGTACACACTCTTCGTCCCCATGTCCCTGGCACCCGGCACAATGCCTGGGTGCTCGGCTTGGCCGGCCCCACCCACGACTGAGGGGCTCAAGCGTACAGCTGTCTCCCTCCCTCCCAAGCAGAAAGTGGAGTTGGGGGGTGGCAGGGAGGGGGTCCCGGAACTGCAGGAGAAGGCAGTTGTGGCTGCCATCTGCTGTGGGCAAGATGTTTGGAGAACATGCACTCCTTTTGCACAAAGTCTCCCAGCCAACACGGAGGGCATGTCACCCCGCAGATGGGAGGCAGGGAGGCACCAGGGCCCTCCTGCCTCGGTGCCCTGCAACGCCTCTGACCTCCTGATGAGGCAGGACTCAGCACAGCCTCCTCCTCCCCGGAGCCCCAGGCCCTTGAAGCCAACTCCACACTGATACTGACAGGACAGCAACGAGGGTTACGGTGTCGGCTGTTGTCTGCCCATAGCCTGGCATCTGCAGGAGGCCCTGTGTGGAAATGCCCAGCCACTGTCCACTGTTCCCATGCTCCCAAGGGACATCAGGACAGGGCTCCAGCCTGTTCATGCTCCAAGCTTGGGAGCCCTGGGACAGACCGGCAGGTGGAACTGCTGCTAGCCCTGAGCTGCATGCAGCCATTGAGCCAGGAAGGTATCTGGCCACACCAAGGCCTCACACAGAGCCTGGGGGCTTGGCATGGACCTGGCAGGGCTGGCCTCATCTTCCCTCCTTGGCACTACCTGGCCCACTGCACCCGGCACAATGCCCGGGTGCTCGGCCCAGGGTTGGTCCCATACCCTCTTTAAGAAAGTTCCTGAAAGGTGGGTGGGGCTGCCCTGTCTGGGAAGACCATCCAGGAGTGGGCCAGCTTGGGGGCAGGGGTGTACCCACAAGCACCTTCTCTCCCTGGCCACCTCACCCTGACTGTCCACAGATGAGAGCCAGTGACAGGCCAGGTATGCCCATGGGCATTCAGAACCCTGCCTGCCACACACAGGGGCTGCATCTGGGCTCTGGGATAGCAGGGATCTCAGGGGGCTGAGACGTCCTCTGTTGCCACCCTGTCTCTGCTATTCCAGGCCGAGGTCAGTGGCCACCCCAGGCTCAAGACAGGAGGGCAAAACCTCTGGGTTCAGTCACCCCACAGCGCACACCCACTCGCCACAGCACTGCTGCCCCCACCCTCAGGCTGCCAACACCCCCACCACGACTGCAAAGGACTGTGTGCCCGCTGCTGCCAGCTGTGGGAGGCGGCAGATGGGCTGCAGGGCACCAGGTATCCCAAGTGCACAGTTCTGGGGAAGCCGAGCTTCCCCATCCTCCCAGGGTCCTTGGCCCAGATGGTCATTCAGCTGACCCCACTTCCTGCCTTCCAGTCCGAGCCCGGCACCCTGTCTGCTGTGTCAATGGCGTCCCTATTCTCAGGCCTCCTAGCAGGGAAGGGGAAGGGCCTCTCCCTTGGCACTGGGCATGGGGAGCAGGAGGCCCGGCTCCTCCGCAAATCCCCTGCTCCAGGGACTCTGTGAAGCTGCTGTCACCACCAACACCTTAACAGACACCTCCTGCCGCACGGTGTAGACGGGCCAGGGAGTCAGCCAGGGCAGTCCCAGCACCCCGCAGCACCCAGGTGGCGGGAGGGAGGCGAGAGGGACACAGGCCCCACCCACCCTGTGGGAGGAAAGCCTGCTGGACACACGGCTGCCTGTGTGAGCCTCTGTCCCCCCGCCTGGCACATCAGTGGGGAAGAGCCGCTGCCCACTCTGTCCTGGTGCCAGGCACCCCTAGGATGCTACTTTAAAGAGCCTGGGTAGCCCAGGGGCACAGAATAGAGGCATGGACAGCCTGCCTTGTTCCAGCCAGGCCTGCCTGACCTGGCACCCACATAACCTTCTGTCCTGGGCCCCAAGAAGGGCAGATGGAGTCAGGACCAAGGCCCAGGCTGGGAGTGCTGTCTTCCCGAGGAGAAGCAGGTGACAGATCCAAAGCCTCTGCAGCAGGACATCCGGTCTGTGGAGAAACAAACAGGCCCGAGTCCCACAAACCCGTCAGACCGGTTAGGGCTCAGGTCACCACCCTGCTGCCGCCTGCATGAAGATGCAGAGGTTGCTACCTTTTGCACAGGGGGAACAGCTTGCCCTCTTCCCCACTGTTCGAACTCCTGCAGCCTCATACTTGTGCAGGCAGTGCCACCTTGCATAGCCAAGGGAAAGGGAGGCAAAGGATGCTCTGAGCACACCGGGTGCCCACGGCCTCTGTGACTCAAGACCGGCAGGACAGTGGCCCTGGGCCCTGCCGGCTCCGAGCCCTATAGGCAGAACCTCCACAAAGAGCTCCTGGGTCCGAAGATGCTGAGGCTCAGCCTCAGGGGACAGAATGACAAGGACACTGCTCTGCCCACTGCTCGGCCCATAGGCGAAAGAGAATTCTCAGAAGGTAGAAGGGACCCCCAGGCAGCTGCAGCTGGTCCATTACTGCCTGACTCCAGGTCACTCCAGACAGGTTCCAGCAGGCTCCAGCTGGCCGGGAACAGCAGCTGGAGGGGCCAATGAGGGAGGCCGCAGGTATCCGGCTGGCCTCCCACGTGGTGCTGCCTGGGCAGGGACAAAGCCCTCTACCCAAGGTCAGGTCTCTCCTCCCAGCCCCACTTTGATGTGCACCCCCCACCTGCACTTCAGGGACAGGGGTGTGGCTGGAGGAGAGAGCCATCCACACACCATTAGGCGGAAAGACCACGGGAAGCACGTGACCACACAAGTCTCAAGGGTTTACTCAAATGTCTTCAAACAAATAGTCTGAATGGATTTTTCCCACCCTCCCTCCCCTGTGGGCCTGACACTCAACGGAAAACGCAGCTCAAAAGGCCTGAGACTGTGGCTCGGAGCAGCAGAGCTGAGAACTGGGACGTCTCGGACCTTGGCCTGGAGAGTGCAGGGAGGCGACGTCTGGCCCGGAGCGTGCAGCACCCCCCAGGATCCAGCACCCCCCCCACCCCCCGCCATGGACAGTCACGCCGGGCCTGGGCCCGCACTGCGCACAGACCCCTCTGGGCTGGCACACGCTACAGCACATGTTGCTTAGGCAGGTTCTCAGAAAGAGGAGACACTCGAATCCTCCAAAAGCTCACGAGGGCCTGGGAGCACTAGAAACCCCGCCTCCTGGTCCCGAAACTCGGAAGGACGGGTCTCCCGAGCCTGGAGAGGTGTGTGGCCGGGCTGAGGTCACACAGCCCGGGTCTCTGCCCGCCTGGGCCATCCCAGCCTGGCTCATCCTACTGTTGCTTCCTGAGCACGCTGCCTGCCTAGACGCGGGGACAGGTCAGGCACCGCACCACACCGAACTAAGGCGGACGCTGCCTGAGCCTTGCAAGCTGGGGGGCAGCACTCTAACCCCTTCCTCTCTGGCAAGTGCCAGGCATCCGCACAGCGAAGCTCACTAGGGAAGGGCTTCATCTGGGGGCTGGAGCCAACTCTCGCTTCCAGCAGGCACAGGACTCCATGACCAGGAACCCAGGACCAGACAGCCCGAAGCCTGCTGCTTCTTATTACAAAATCATGCTCTCCTTGAGAAATAGAAAGCAACAAATGAGTGAAACAGAAACCACTTGAGATGCTGTTAGATGCAACTTCGAAGGCTTCCCCTGTACCCCGTCCTCCGTCCCCCCGGAGCTGCTGTGCTCCACGTTTCCCAGAGAGGAAGCTTTCTCCAAACCAGCAGCTCCCACATCCACCGCTGTCCACTCCTGTGCGGCAGCCCTGGTCCGTGAGGCCCGCGGGTTTACCCAATACCCCCCGCAGGCGGGCAGGCGGCTGTTCCCCTCCTTGCCGAGAGCCAGACTCAAGATGCAGGCAGAACTGGGCCAGCATCTGGTGCTTCCTAGGCAGAAGCAAAGCTTACGTCCAGGCTGGGGGCAGGTTCTGGTCCCCGTCCATTCTCAGGCCTCTAGTGATTCCCAGAGTCAGCGACGTGAAACCTGGCCCGGCGCAGAGCACAGGACACTAGCGGACTCCCAGCCCCCGCTCGGCACTTCCACTCCAGCGAGTCCAAGGCAGAGCCACAGGCCACCTGGGCTGGCCTAGGACATGCTGTTCCTGTGGCGGCCTCGCTTGGACTGGGGGCGGAGGTGCGGCACTGCTGGGTGTTCAAACGACACCCA
The DNA here is from genome assembly GCA_004026965.1 of Petromus typicus. Classification (NCBI taxonomy): domain Eukaryota; kingdom Metazoa; phylum Chordata; class Mammalia; order Rodentia; family Petromuridae; genus Petromus; species Petromus typicus. Next base: position 243,643 of record PVIR01000054.1, on the reverse strand, counting down.
GGTGGGCACCTGCAGGGCCCACCCCACCTCGTGGTCATCGTGCCCTGGACACATGGGTGTGGTCTAGAGACCAGTAGCCACCCCTCGCTGCTCTAAGGCAGATCTGGGCCCACCTGGCCTCTGTGGGAAAGGGTGTGGGCGAGCCTCCTGGGAACTGGGTGCCATGTCACCCTGACTCTCTCAGGACCCACCATCCCAATTCTACAGGTGGGGTGGCAGCGGAGACAAGAGGACAGGATGAGGGCAGACACCCCAGGGTGGGGATGGAGCCAGATGGCTCACCCCTCCCAGGACCCCATGCCCCAACCACCCCCAGGGGTTCACGCACTGCTTGGCCTCAGAGACATCAAGCCACGCAGGCCAGCTGTCCTGGTGTGGAGCTGGGGCTGGCTGGGCCACTGTGCTCCTGGCCACACAGCCCACCTGTCTGGGGCCCGGCTAGGGCAGGGGGCCCGCCTCCACAGCCTGAAGGCTCTCCAGACACAAGAAGTGGGATGTGGGGCGGAGGAACCGGGGCTGCGTTGCGTTGAGGACTTTCTCTCTTCACAGCCAGACCCAGTTCTGCGTGCCTCTGGAGAGGCAGCAGAGAACAGCTGTGCCCGGCCCACTGCGGCCGGCCTCTTTCAACGTTCCAGTTGCTGCCATTTCCAATTATGACTTCAGAGCACTCCCAGAATTTATACATCCCAGGATGCACCACTCCAGCTGCTTTATGATGGGAGTTCATTACACCATCAGGTTAAACTTTTATAAAGTGCTGAGCGGGCGGCGGGCTGGGCTCCCGGCTTAGTTATCACGGCTGGGAGCCGGCTGAATGGGGTTCACCTGGAGAAGGGAGGGGCAGGCAGGCTCTGAAGGGGCCGAGAAATGGAGAAGGAGGGCCCTGGAGTGCCGAGGCTTCCACCAGCCTGTTCACGAGCAGCGAGCAGCATGGCGCGGCAGGCGGGCAGCAAGGAGAACAATCTGGCAGCGCTCAGCATGCCTGCAGGGGGCAGCGGGTTAGTGGAGCCGCCCTGGATGAGCCTGAGCTGCCTGCCAGCTAGGGAGGTGTGAGGTCTGGGGAGGGCAGGGCTAGAAAGCAAGCGACAAGGCCCCAGCTCCACGTGCGACAGCAGGAGAAACAAGGAATGCAGAGCCCGGGCAGGCAGCGCTGCGAACACATGACTCGGGCCCAGCACCCCACGAAGCGAAGCGGAGGACCTACAGCTTACTTCACACCCTTCCAAAGACACCGCCTCAGGGAGCAAGGCTGGGCACGGCTGTCCCTAAGCCTGGAACCACACCCGCCCTGCCCTTGAAGTTTAGGGTAGGCCGCCCCAGGAAGTGTGTGTCAGTGCAGCTGCTAATGGGGAACCCTGGGACCTCTGCTAACCTGAGGACCCCAGCTGTGTGCACAGGCGGTGCAGGCGCAGGGTTCCATCACTGCCCCGGAAGAGGCCAAGCGTAGACCTGTCTGCCGCTGGGTCTGGCCCTGGTCCCAGGACATGCCCCAAGCAGACCGAGCTCTTTATAAGCATATGAAACTGAGCCGACCTCGACAGAGTCCTGGACTCCTCAGAGGGAAGATGGCGAGGCTGATGTCTGCCCAGAGCCTTCCGCTCCTCTGCCTTCTCCTCCACCCCCAGAGCCTCAGGCCTCGAAGCACTCTGAGCTCCCAAAGGCCAGGGTCACCCTTGCCTCTGGGCAGCAGAGTGGCTGCCCTGACTGGAAGCTCCTGGGATGGCTTCTCAGGGCCGGTGGCGCTCTTGGCATTGCTGGCGGCACAGTCTGGCCAAAGGCCTGCCCCGTAGCCCGAGGCCAGCTGCACACAGGGAGGTGGCTCTGAGAGTGACACCGGCTTCCCCAAAGGCCTCAAGAGAGGAAAAGTCAGACAAAGAGAGCACCGGATTTGGCGCCAAAGAGAAGGAAAGGCAAACAGGAGCCCAGAGCAGCCGGGGGCTGGGAGAACCGGCGGGGAACGATGCAGAGGCAGAGGCAGAGGCAGAGGCAAGGGCTGGGCAGCTGCCAGTGCAGGGCTGGAGCCCAGGCTCCTGAGGGCAAGGAGGTAAGGGCCAGCCTCACAGCTGGCACAGGGCAGGCTGGAAAGGCTCATGCTTACAGGCAGCATCTGGTATGCCAGGTGACGGTTCTGGCTTTGGGCAGAATGCAGAGGCATCGCCTGGACCCAAGTGCCGAGCTCCAGGAAGGCGTGTGGGAGCTCCGAGCAGGCGTGAGGGGCAGAACTGCCTGAGCAGCGGCAGAACTGTTGCTGGCCTGCGCCCACATCAAGAGGCTTGTGCTGTGCTGAACTCACAGACAGGGCTGGACCGGAAGCAGATGGCAAAGGAACCCCACGTGGTACATGCCCCATGGCAGGCAGTGCCAAGAGGGTGGCCTGGGCAGAAGGCCCTGGGATGGCAGGGGCAGGAGGAAGTGGGCGATGGCCATGGGTGTGCCACGGGGGAGCCTGATGTAATCCAGCCTACAGAAGGCGGAGACCTGGGGAATTAGGCAATTTCACCTAACGGCCGGCTGCTGGGCCACAGAGTGCCAGTGAGCTGTGCCAGGGTCCCCCCCACCCCCCAGCCCCAGTCCTGAAGTCCTGGACTGTCCTTGTCTGCGCGGGGAAAGGTCTGTGGCACATGTCACCTCAGGCAGGCACTGAACCGGGAGAGCTGATGAGAGTGTAGAGGATTCCTAGCCACCCTGGGAAGCTTGCAGCTGGGGGCTAGTGGCCATCTGCACGCCTTCCAGAGCAGACACAGCTCACCTCTCCCAGGGCTCCCTGGCCGAGCTGTGGGGTGGGGAGTCCGGCGGCTGCTTGGCAGGCGTATCCTTGCTCGACCTAGTTAGGCTGAGCGTGGGAGCAGGGGAAGGAGGGCCCGGCAGGAGGGACGACGGCTTGGACGGCTGCTCGCCAGCCTAACTCCCTCCGTTTACTGGCCCAAGGGTCAGGGTAGGTTGGTGGCAGCTGCCAAGCTATCGCGTTCTCAACAGCGTGGTGGGGGGCCCAGACGGAGTGCAGAGCCTCAGCTGGAGTGCATGGCAGCTCATGAGCCCTCGGTGGGCACCACATCCTCCTTGTGCCCCTATTCTGGGCCCAAGGACAGCAAGGGAGGAGAGGAAAGAACGACAGTCCCGCCGCAACACCAAGAGGCTGCTGAGCCGGGGCCACGGCGAAGACCCATGCCCTCCCGTGCCCACCATCTCCATCTGCGGGGCTGGGGCTGCACACTGTCCCCCCGGCACGGGTGCTCTAGGTCAGCCCAAGAGCGCTAGACAACAGGACAGAGGACAGGCAGCCAGGCAAGCATCAGATGTGTGTCTTGAGGCCTCGATGCGAGGGTTCCGATCTCCATCCTATCTGTACAGTGACCTTGACCTTATCTGCCAGCCGGGCTAATGCCACTGGCCCAAGGACTGAGGAGGTGACGTGGCACAACTGCTATGCTGTGCTTTGCTATGGCTTCCTCTGCATCAGGGAGGCTACCACATGCTTTCAGAGGGATCCCACAGAAGGATCCTGGGGAGACGGCGTGGGGCCTGCAGGGCAGTGGGAGCAGGACCCTGAGATGAACCTCAGACTCCACTCCTGCCTGGCTACTGTGTGACCTTGGGCAAATGACTGACCTCTCAAGCCTCCCACAGGACGGGAGCCAAGGCAGGGCATGGATGGAGGACGCAGGAGCCTGTCACAGACAAAAAACTACCTGCTCTTCTGCTCTACAGCCAGGCAAAGCCTCCTGCAGACAACGGTGCCCTCTCCAACCCTGAGCCCCAGAGCTGACAAAGCCAGTGCCCTGCCCCCAAGGCACTGGACAGTCCCACAGACAAGCTGACAAAGCCAGTGCCCTGTCCCCACTTGGCCCGTCCATCGGGCCACCAGCAGCACAGGCACGGCGCGTGGCACCCAAGGAAGGGCCATCGACAATGCATTAACTAAGGAAGTCCAGGGGCATCAACCACAAATTAATTAAATGGCTCCAGGAAAGCCCAGCAGGGCCATGGGGAAAAGCAAGGAACTCACGCTGCTCAGGCTGGCCCCCTCTGGAGGCTGTGGGAAGCACCCCCCACCCCCCCACCAGGCTCGAGAGATCAGAAGGTGTACACTGAGAGGGCCTTGATGGAAAGTAGGCGTAAAATTTCCAGGGGCCGTATGGTGAGATGGCCAGTGCCCACTGGGATGAGCGCTTGGCAAGCGGAACCCTGGACAGTTCTTGCCCAGGGTTAGAACTACAAACAATGCCGGCTTGGAACTGGCAGGAGACATATTGGACCGGGCACCCGAGGTCCCGCCCCACCCACCTCCACCCTAGCCTGCCAAACTTCAGGATCCTCGCTCCCTAACCTGCCAGGCTCCGGCTGTCCCCACGCCCTGCACGCTTGCCCCTGCCCCTCACCCTGGGGGACTTGGCCCTTGCTCAGGATGTCTCAGTGGCTGCCCTGTTTTCTGCAAAGGACAAACCCTCAGCCTTGGGGGTCCTTGGATCCAGCTCCCAACCACTCCTCTAGCCTCAGCACTCACCGTTTCTATGACATACTTGTGCCAGGCTGCCAGGAAAGGGACACCACATCTGGCTTCCCAGCCAAAACCCCCGTGCCACCACCTCCCAAGCTCACGCCTTCAGGCCGGGGGCCACATGAGCCTTCCCCCTGACCTGGCAGCACCTACTTCTAGAAATTTCTCATCTCTCTGTTAGATTCCAAAGCTCCTAAGGGCAGAACCCACACTGCAGCTCTGCTATGTCCACGGCCCAGCTGCTCTCAGCACACAGTAGGTGCTCAAGAAACAGCAGCACCTGCCCCAGCAAAGGCTGCCTCAGGGCCGCCTGTGACCGGCCACAGCCCACAGGACTCCTCCTTCCAGGGCAGGTGGACTGGGCCTTCCCACAGAGCACTGGGCCCCGAGACACCTCCCTGGGGCTAAACAGTTCCTCCTGCTCACTGGGCACCACACTCAGACTTCTGACACTCTGCTGCAGAGAAGTCTACCATCTCCGCCTCTCTGAGGAGGAAGCAGGCTGAGGTGCCAGATTTCAGTCTGGGCAGGGTCACGGCACTGTGGCCTTTGGTGCCATCTCTGTCTCGGGTGGCCTGTCCTCAGCTGACTTCCAGGCAGCTCGAGGAGGAGTAAAGGCGGCAGGCGCCACGAGCCGCCCCCAGGTAGTGCACAGATGGGTACTGGGGAGCTGCCCAGCTCCCTCTGAGGAAAACAGAAAGCAGGAAGGCCTCTCTGTCCGACCACCGAGGGTGCGGCCAACCCGGCACCCCCCACCCAGATGGACTCCTTTGGCTCCACACCCCTACTGCTGCCACCGAGAGCCCAGCAATGCCCCCTCCTACTCCCACTGACACCAGGCTAGCCAGACACCAGAGCCCACAAGGCCCACGTCACCAGCCGCTTCACGCCCCCACAGCCCCAGCTTGCCACAGCTACACTGGTGGGCACTAGTTCCACAGGAGTGGAGCCCTGGGCAGCCCATTCCTGCTGTCCTCAGACACACCTGGCAGACGCCCCTCGCTGGACACTTTATGGCAGAGTTCCCCACTCACAACTGCTCGCAGGGTCTCTTGGCCCGTTCCCAAGCCCAGACCAAGTTGGCATCAGGAAGGAAAAGGGAAAATGAAGATAACAAATGGTGTTCAGCCCTGCCCACTGGGAGGTAACCGCACCAGCCAGCGTCCTCGCCCTGCGGTCCGAGGGATCTATCTTGCTGACCACACGCTCACTGATGCTTTCCCAGCACCGCTGGCCAGGCCCCCAGAGGGCGATGGAAGCTGTCTGTGAGAGCTGGACTGATGGAGCTCCGGACCAACAGGTGATCCATGCCAGATCCTGGCCAGCAGAGGGGCAGCGCGGGGACAGCTTCTGCTGACCCAGCTCTCTCGCCTTGGCCAGCAGCTCCAACCCAAGACGCTTGCTTCCTTGGCACCCCTCAAGCGGGGCAACCAGACATCGTGATTTATGGGGCGCCAAGGGATGAAAGGTTGCCAGGAGCCGAGAAAGCAAGTGCTGGGCAAATGCAAAGAAAATGGGCCTGGTTCTGGGGACCAGGGCAGCAAAGCTTCAGCTCCGCCGGCCCTCGATGCCTGCTGCCATGCTCCCAGCCTCAACCCCCCCAGCTGGAGCCTCAAATCTGCACTGTGCCCAGTGACAAGGGCCAGCCACCTGGCCAGCTCCCCACCCCAAGCCCAGGGTACCGCTCTACTTTAGGGCAGCCCAGCAGCCCCAGCAGATGGCACAAGGTGGCTGAAAGGGCTCCTGGAGCCCCAAGTGATAAGGCTGAGCCAGGATCCACACAAATGGGCAGAGGTGTGGAGTGTGAGCAGGGGCCAGGATACAGTGCTCACAGTGGGTAGGCAGACTCCTCGCTGGGCTCTGTGCTCCAGTGCCAAGAGCTTCCCCGGAGGAACAGGGTGCTGCAGAGCAGGTGGCATGGCCTCAGACATCCTGGGGCCAGTCTGGGAACAACCAACGATGCCCTTGCAAAGCTAGGCAGTATCCAAGCAGCAGGTCTGGGGTTGCCACATGGAAACATCTGCTGCCACCTGGGCCTGGCAGGACCACATCCCCCGCCCCGCCACAAGGCTCCACACCACAGTATGGACACAGGAAAAGCTGTGCCTTAGAGAGCAGGCTGGGAACATGTACTGTGCTCAGGGCATGGACTGTGTCACGGGACATGACGTGCTCAAGAACTGGGCCGGGACCTGACAGGCAGGCTTCCGGCCACAACCTCCATCCAGGGGTCTGGGAACAGGGCACATGTCCCAGAGAGCTGCCACATGCCTGTCTGTGCTTGGCATACCCACTGCTCCCTACTCCTCCCCCAGTGAGTGCTGCCCACTCCCTCCTGCTGTCCACCTCAACTTCCCTTGCGAGACCACCAGCACCAAGGCCATTCCTAGGCTGCCCTGACCCACTCTCTCTCCTTCACACCACAGCCCCAAAGTGCTGCTGTGCCTGCTCCCCACCCCCACCAGGGGAACTCAGGAAAAGCACTCTTCCCAAGCCTCCCTCCCACACAGGTACCCTAGATCCAGCAGCCAGACACCTGCCGACCTGCAGAGGAGGCAGCAATCGGCAGCCCCAGCACGGGGCTCCCTCCACCTGGGGTCACCCCTGCAGGCTGCCCTGTTGGTGCCATGCTGGAGCCGTCCTCGGGGGACCCAGGCCTGGTTCCGGCTTGGGAGCTGACTCACAGCATCAACAGAGCCCACTCTCCCAACCAGGAGTGGCACGCCGGGGCCTGGGTTCCCCACGGCAGCCTGAGCTTTCTGACTTCCTTCTTCCCCATCAAATCCACACCCCTACTTCCTACTAGTTGCCTCAGATCCTGAGCGCTTTACCTGCCGGGAGTCCCTGACCTTTGCACACCTTTCCTGGTGTGCACAGGATTCCACCTGTGCGGTCTCCTCTCGTTTCCTGAGACTGCTGACCGCAGTTTAAGTGGTAAACTCCAGCGCTCAAGGTCACACAACTACGACTGAGATTCATGTTATCTGCTCCAAAATGCACCTCACAGGATTCTGGCTTGAAGGAACTCAGCTGAACCCCCAAACACCCGCCTTGGCAAAGTAGTGACCGCCTGCTACCCTGGTCTCCAGTACCCTCAACCGCAACCGTTACCAAACACCTCCCCAGTTCCAATCATGTACACCCCTTCCGCCCTTCTCATCCCAGGGAGAGGCTCCCCACATCCTAAGACTTCCTGGGGGTCTGGAGCTGGCTCTCCCTGTCAAGTAGGGCCCCATGTGACTGCATGCCACCCGCACCCAGAGCTTCCTGAAGGACGGTGAGGGCGGCGTCATGCAAGCACACTCCTCCAGCAGCTGCACCCCCAAACGGTCTTGTGGACCCACAGCTTTCCGAGCACGGGGAAGAGGGCCCACTCCCGGAAGCCCCGAAGCCAGGCCATCGACTCAACCAGAAGGCAAGGCCCGAGTCCACAGATACACAGCCGGTGGCACAGCCCCTGGGCCCACGGATGCAGTCACTTCTTGGCACCTTCTCCCTGTCCCACCCTGCACATAGACAGTCCACTGAAAACCAGCTATGTCCCCCTCTCTTCACAGGAGGAGGAACTCATGGCTGCAGGAGAGTGGGGCGCAAGGAGGGCCGACGTCTCGGGCGGTGTCCGGAACTTCATGGAGGGGCGTCTCCTGTGTGTGCTCTTCACACCCACTGTGAAGAGCACCAACCTGCTCCCAGTTCGTGCCCTCGGCGCGTGTGCCCAACAGGCATTAAAGCTGTCCCGACGTCACGGCCAGGGTGGCCGAGTGGGCGTCTGCCCTCCTACCCGACAGGGTCTGGGGCACCGACTCCCAGGGCACTGCATCGAGCCAGGGCCATGTCCTGCAGCGCTGCTGAAGACCCCGCCATGCACGCCAAGCCAATTGCTCCAAAACCGGTGTCACTACCCAGACCGTGCTGACCCCGCGCTCGCTGCACCGCTCCTTCCTCTGCCGGCCACGCACAGCGCCCCTGTCGGGACCCGGGCCACGCATCACTTGCGCGGCCGCAGCCAGGCACTGCCATGCCGCACCGCTCCTGCCAGGGGCGCAGAGGGTCCCTCCTGCCAGGGGCACAGAGGGTCCGGACCGGGCCCAGCCGGGAGGACTGCGCGCCCCGCCCGCCCGCCCGCCCGCGGCCCCGATCCGCGCCGGCCCCTCGGACCTCGCACCTGCGCGGCGCGTGGCGGCCCCGGCCCGGCCCTCGCCTCTCCCGCGCGGCCCGGCCCCGCCGGCCGCGGCCCGTCCTCACCTCCCGCGCGCCGCAGGGCCCCGCGCGCCCCGGCCGCGGCCGCTGCCGCCTCCATCCCGGCGCCCCGGGCCCGCTCCCCACGCCGCTTCCGCAGGGCGCCGGCGCCGCGCGAGGCCGCCCCCGCCCCCGGCGCGCTGCGTCCTTTACGTAAACCCACTCCGCCGCCAGCGGTGACCATGGCGACGGGCGCGGCCGCAGCGCCCCCTGGCGCCGGGGAGGGGAGCAGCGCGCGCGAGCCAGTGCGCGGGGTTCGTGGCGCGGGAGCGCGCGTTGGCCTCGCAGGCTTGTGGGCGCCGGGGCCGAGGGAAGGGCCGCACCTCTAGCCTTTGCCCGCATCGCCCGGCCCCGCCCCTGGGCCCCGCGTGACCGGGTTTGGCGTGGGAGAGGACGAGAAGTTCGTAGGTCGCTGGGAAGGGGCTGGTTTGGGAGAAGCGCAGAGAATGCTCCCGCCCCCTGGTGGCGGCACAGCTCCTCTCGCCCCTGTCTTCTGGGGTCCCCACCGCCCTCCACAGCGCTGGACGTTCGGAGGAGGGGGACGCTGTGCATTCCTGAATTTCCTTTCTTTCTGAACACACACCCTTCCGTATTGGGCTGTAAGTCACTCAACATGCCTTCTCTAGGCTGCTCTTCAGGGTCAGGCGGCGCCCCGTGCGTGTGGGCACAGAGTCCCAGACCCGGGCCCTGCGCCCCAGGACAGGCTTCCGCGGGGACAGTGCAAGGCGACAGTAGCCATGGGGCCGAGCCCTGGGCTGCAGAGCCCTGATGGGGGCCAGCACAGGTCCCCAGAGAGGAGGGCCCCTAAGAGGGAGTCGAAATTCATCCCAGGCAGAGCAGGACAAACGCTTCAGAGAATGTGCCAATAGTGCTTCCTGGCCCACCTGTCACCCCAAGAGGAGCAGTGAGCATCTATGTGTAGCTCAGTCCCCGGTGGGAGCCAGGTGGAGTTGGGGTGTGGGTCAGAGAAATGGAGGTTGCCTCACCTGCCGGTCCCCTGGACCTCCCGCTGACAGAGGTTAGGGCTGCTCGCCCCTGCCAAGACAGCCAGCAGGACCTGCAAGTTACGGTTATCTCCCTGAAAACCTCTCTGCCTTAGAGGGGACGGGAGGGGGAGGGGCGGCGTGGGATGCCAACCTGAAGGGCGCAGGAGCAGCAGTGCCCTTCCCCGCTCAGCTCGGAACCCCTTTCTGGACCCCTGCCCTCATCAGAACGAAAAGGCCAGACGCCACACGTCTCGGCTCCGAGAGGCCAGTTCACAGGAGGAATTCACTGCGGTGCTGTGGGCTGTGGTCACTCTCACAGTGCTGGACACGGCGTCCGACGCCTGCAGCTGGAAGGAGCGGGTCCATTGTCACTTGCAGTTTCTGGGGCTCCTTCCACAGTGCCCGAGGCAGAAACAGTAGGGTGTGGAGGAGGAAAGTCGCTCACTTTGAGGCGCTGGGGAGGAGGGAGCGGGTGCTCCCTTCCAGGTCAGAGCCCGGGACCTCCCCGCCTCGGTTCCCCCAGTGCCTCCAGCCGCACGGGGCGGGCCACTGAGGAGCGCAGCGCGGTGACCCTGCCACCCACGAACGTGAGTAACAGCTCAGTGATGACAGCGAATGCCAAGCAGAGGCCGCAGCCGCTGGCTGGAGGCCCACCATGACTGCCCTGCTCCGCTCCCCACCCTCCTCGCGGGGCTCAGGACTCCCTGCCCACAGGCTGCCCCGAGTCTGCCGTGGGTCCCGGGCCTCACAAACTTCTCTGAGGGCATCGGCCCTCCTGGCCCCTGGACCGGAGCTGTGGGCCACGCTCCCTGGGGCCCTGGCTTCCTCCCGTCACACAGGGCCAGGTGCAGCCCCAGACCTGATTCAGCAGGTGGGATTCAGCTGGTGGAATGTGCAGTTCCGGAGCAACTAGAGACTCCATCAGACCCACAGCGGACTGCTCAGGAAGCAGGGCCACAGTCTCACCGCCACCCCAGCTTTTTCCCTTTTGAAGTCAGTTCGTGTTGTGCAGCCCAGGCCGGCCTCAAACCCTTGGAGACCCTCCTGCCTTGGCCTCCTTATCCATCTCCAGCACTGAGACCCTGTGGAAGAAGCTGCGTTCAGGCACACCTCCAGAGGGCCTGACCTGGCACAGCGGGGCTCCAGTTCTCCCCCTGAGTGCTGGCCAGGGCATGGAGACAGCTGTGGGGGTGTAGAGCAGGGTGCGGCAGGGGCACCACTGCCAGTGAGGCCCCGTGCTGGTCCTGGTACAGAAGCCAGGCTGCACTCTGTGCACTCTGCTCGATTCCACTCTGGCTGGGTTTCAGTCCCAGAGGGGATAGTTATGGCTCCTGCCCCCAGGGGGCGGTGTAGATGAAGTCATTAATGAGTGACAGTCCTGCTTCCAAAGGGGCTGATTAATGCTGAGTGTTGTTACCGGGAGCGAGAGGTGTGGCGGCGCTCTGCTCCCTCACCTGCTCCCTGCCTCCCCCCTCCGTCTGCCCTCTGCTGCAAGCTGCACGTCTTACAAGACGAAATCAAGACGGTCTGTGGCACCCCCGGGATGGTGGGAACTTGTGCTCATTTCCCTTGGGCTGGAGCATGAGTCACGCAGGCTGTGCAGCATCATCTGTCTCCACAGCTGGCACAGCTGTGCCTGCCCCAGGCTCGGCCCGAGCAGCTGAGGCCGCAGAAACAACTGCAGGATTCCTGAGCGGGACACCACGCTTGCTGCACTGGCTTTGCAGCCCCGTGCCGGGCTGAGGAGTGTCTCCCTGCCGCCCTCCTCTTGCTCCCATGAGGCACAGCTCCAGGACGCACAGGCTGGGCAGGGAGCTCAGGACTGCTGATTCTGCACAGGGAGGGATGCGATGACATGTAGCTCGAGCGCGGGGTGGAGGGTGACCAGGCAGTCGCAGTGCTGGGCCGTGAGGACTTCAGCCGTCCCTGAGGTGGGCAGTCCACACAGCTGCAGGGGCAGCCGTGACCCCAGTCTGGGCCCGGTGGCTGGCATGCAGTCGTGCCCAACCCCTGGCGCTGGGCTTCCACTGCTGACTGTAGGGTCCTGGCTCCCACCCTGAGTCCTGCCCTGGCACCTCTCATGGGCATGAGTGAGAAGCAGCAGCCCTATCCCCCTGCCACCTGGTACCAGGTCTCCTGTGACAAGCAGGGGGCAAGGTTGCTTACTGAATCATGCAGATCGCCTACGGGAAGAGACCCCAGTGCTGGGGGTCAAGGAAATGTGCATGGGGTAGGAGTGCGGACCCTTTTCACAGGAGTTCAGACCTCTCGTCTCTCCCCGGATCCCTAGACTTTTTTCTGCCTCGCTTGGCCCTCCTGCTGTGAGTAGCAGCCACGGATGGGGACAATTAGCCAGAAGTGGGGCCCAGGCTACATCTTGTTGTGGCCATCCGGGCCCCAGAGGGTTCCCAGGTGGAGAAAGGAGGTAGTCCTGCCCCAGGGGAGGCAGCCCTGGCCCAGGGGAGGCAGCCCACCTCTGGTCTGCCTGGCACAGGCCGTGGTGAGCACCCCAGCAGGTCTTCTCAGCAGCACAGGGCGGGGCTGTTAGAGGTGGCCACACTGGTGCTGCAGCAGAGATGACAGGGTGGCAGGACTGAGCTCCGAGGGCCTCGTGGGCTCCTGGGCTTCACCAGCACGTTCCCTGCAATGCCCAGGGCAAGGAGGTCCTCGAGTCTCACCCGGCTGTCTGATTATAAGAATCGCTCTCCGGTGCGGACTGAGGTAACTCGAGTTTCTCCTGGGCACTGAGGAGCGCGGAGGCCTCGGCGGAGGCTATTCACCCGGGGCCTGGGATGACTTGCACTTTGTGGACACCAGCAGCTAGCACAAAGAATCTGCTTCCCAGGGGTCCGCCTGCCCCTGCTTTGGCTCGCTGTCCACTCACTCGCCCACCCAAAGCTGCACCACCTGCTCATTTACCAGTCTGCCCACATACCTACCCACCCCCCACCCTCCACCCACCCGCTCCTGGGTCCCCCACCCTCCCTCCTTCCCTCTCTTCTGTCCACCTGTCCATCCGTAGGGACCAGGGGAAGGGACCTACCTGGAACCTCTGTACAGCTAGTTACCAGACGTGAAGATAAGAATCAAGGCAGGAAAGCTGCACCCATCACAGTCCTGATTGGGCAGCGGGGTCACTCCCGACACCCACCCACCCAGCTCTCGCCTAAATCACACCTTGGTGATTCTCCCTCCTAGATATATATTTGAAACTGCCCAGCTCTGTCCATCTCCACCGGTGCCCCCACGCCCGGGGCACCTCTGTCTGTCCGCAGTTCCCCTTTCACTGGTACTCTCCACTGGTGACTCCCACACAGCAAGGTGGTGGAACTCCTCAGGCCTGGGCCCACCCAGCAGGCGCAGGCCGCTGCAGTCCCGTGTCATCTGCAGTCAGTATCTGGCCCTGAAAGTGACCACCGCCTGCATGTCGGTGCTGCGGCGGGCTGCGCCTGTCCCAGCACCGCCTGTGAACGCACAGCCTCTAAAAGCTGCCGCAAGCGTGTAGCGCGCTGCTCTTGAGGTCTGTTTGTGCAACGGCAGTCACTACCCAGCAGTGTTTCGTGAAGTAAGCACATCAAAACTTGCTGATGTGCTCTGCTATGAGAGAGGTCAGGGTCTTTTCCAACTTGAGGCTCTTATAAATAAAGCTGTGCTATAGTCTGAATATAGTTGTCCCTTTAAGACTCATCTTTGGAACCTCCCCCCAAGGCGGTGGTATGAGGAGGTCAAGTGCTGGGAAGTGAGCTTGATGCAAGGGCTCTGAGTTCATGGATGGGCTCAGTGCCTCCTGAAGGGGTAAGCAAGGCTCTCTCTCCCTCTCCCTCCCTCGCCCCCTCTCCCTTTCCCTCTATGCTGCCCAGCTGTAATCCCAGTGCTGAGGAAGAGGCAGGAGGACACAAGTTCAAGCCCAGCCTGGGCAAGTTAGTGACTTGGTAGACTGTCTCAAAATAAAAAGGGCTGGTGATGGAGTTTGGTGTGAAGGCCCTGGGGTCCTGCAGTCCACCGCCACCGAGCCCCACTCCAAGACACACACCTGGCCACTAAAGCAAGACCCTGTCTCAAAAAACCTAAAAAAAAAAAAAAAAAAAAAAAAAAAAGACACACACCTGGCCTTGCCAAGTAGCCACCTTGCGTGGCGCTGTCCTCCACCCTGCTGCCTGCCCCCCCCACCTCGTGGGGTGGACAGTCTGAAGGACACTCCCCTGGAGGCCAGCAGGTGTGTTGCTCTGTCCTCGGAGCTCTTTGCAGAGGCCCTCTCAGGTGTCCCTGTTCCTGAAGAGGGCAGCTGAAATCCATGCCAGGCTCCTGGCTGGGGCCCTTTGTGGGCTTCACCCCGTCACATGGGGTCTGCGGTGCTGCCTTCATGGGGGCTCGGCCCCGGCTTGGGCACTGTCTGAGCCGTGCTAGGCCAGTCCCTTGGCTGACAGACTCACAGCGTCTACTCCCCCTGAGGTGAGAGCAAGAAAGCCTGCCATTGCCGCTGACTCGGGAGACAGGCGACTGCCTGATGGGCCCAGAGGGGCCAGCTCTCTCTGAAGATGGCCCTGGCTTTGAAGCTGATGAAGCGCGGGTGCCCAGCGCGGGGGCTGAGCAGGGTCCCCGAGGGCCTCTCGGGCCATGCAGGGCTGTCCGCAGGATCCAGGGGACGGGGTGCAGGACCCCAGAGCCTGAGACCCACGGCCCAGCCCCTGTGTACATGGCGGTGCCCACCTCCACTTCCCCAGCCTGCTCCTGTGTGCCGTGCGTCCTCCCTGGTGCTAGGAGGAGCCGTCACAGTGCAGAGGGCCCTGCTTTCTCAGCACTCTGATGGCTGTCACTGAGTCCAGACACACGGGCCAGCTGGTTTTCGTGGGGCTTCTAAAAGCTGCAGCAAGTGTGTATAGAGCTCCTGACCTGAGCTGCTCTGGGGTTCACTGCAGGAGCGTCAGTGCACGGTGCAGCCCAGCGACACCTCCTCAGACTCTGTCCTGTGCTCCATGGGGAGCTGGTCCTCTTGAGACAGGGCCCATCCCTGGCACCGCTCCTAACAGCCACCTGCCGCTCTTTCTAGATGCTTCGCTCAAGTGGCAGTGCATGAGATTGTCCTCTGGTGTCCAGCTCATCCCACCTAGTGTGACTTTCCAAGATCCACCTGCATGGACGTGCGTCCGAAGCCCTTTCTTTTCACCACTGAGAAGTACTCCCCTGTTACATGCTGTATTTTCATCCACACTGGAAACACCTTTCAAGCTTCCATGGACTATGGGTTGTTCCCACCTCTGGGCTGTTTGGGATGAAGCCACCTTGCAGAGGAGGGATCTTTAACTCGCACCCTTCCCCGAGGCCGGCAGTGTCGACTGGCTTCTCAACGACTCGTTGGCCTTTGGTCAGTAGGGTTTGTCTTGGTTTCTTCCTGACAAAGCAAAGGTTGCACTAATCCTGGGTGTGAGCCTGACTCACATGCACATGCACACAAGAGGGTGTTCACCAGAGCAAGACCAAGAACACCCCACACCCTAGGAGGGCGCTGACGGTTCCTCCCACTCAGACCTCCAAAGAAGCCCCCTTCTGCCTTCTGCTGCCTCAGAACCGTCTCCAGTTCTGGAACACCCCCTAAGGGAAGCCATAGCAGCCCTTATTTTGTGGCTGTGGGATTCACTCTTAGCTTTGCCTGTACCTCGCTCTGCCCTCTTCATTGCTATGCAGTATTCTGTGATGTGGAAGAAAATAATGTATTGTGTGTAATTATATGAGACTGCTAATCTGTGACCCATTTGTCTACAAAAAGAATCTTCATAAGGCTCGACCTCGTATTTATTCGCCTTTATTGTTGGTGGATGCCGAGTCCTCCAAACATTGTACCTGGTAAACATACATAGTGGTGGGGACCCCGGGCCATGCCAGCAGGGTGATGGAGCTGGCATCTGGGGTGCATGCCCTGGCCTCATCCCTATTCCCACTTCCCTTCCTGCCCAGTGAGGCTCCCGCCAGGCCCCTCTGCCACCTCCCAGCCAGCTTCCTCCGTGTCCGAGCAGTGGACCTTGAGGCACCCAGCTTCCGCACATGTGCAGTTTCTCCTGTTCTGTGGATGGCGCTGTGGTGACTCCACACGCCGAGGGGCTGGCACTGTGCTCCTCAGCCAGCACAGAGGAGAGCGCAGGGAGGCGCTGGCCAAGCTCTCTTCCCTCCTCCTCACCTTCTCAACGTTCCTGCAAGTCTCCCAGGAGCATGCCGACCTCAGGCCCTCTCGGGCTGCGGCTGCTCTTGCCTCATGGCCTGGCTTGGCTGGCACAGGAGCCCAGCCTGCCCGCGACAGCCACCGCCCTGGGGGGGCACTGCCCTGGGCTCCGCTCTACATCGGGGGGTGGTCTGGCTGCGTCTTCGCACCTCCCCACGTGTGGGGCCACTGCCCTTTCCTGTCTGGGCCTGGAAATAGCGGGGGCCACAGCCCAGCACCAGACAGCCTCCAGCCAAACGCTGGGCCTGGTCACAGAGACCCCTCAGCGGCAGCCCAGGCCTCTCAGGGCCACCAGGACAGGGGCACGTGGGTCTCATGGGCGCCACGCCTCTGTCCCTGTCCCGACTAAGGTCACCACAGAGCTGGCCGAGGTCAGTCCTGCCTGATGAGGCCCCCGCCAGGCCCCTTCTGCACCATGTGGATGTGAGTGCGTGTGCGTGCACATGTCTGTTTGTACATAGTGATCTAGGCATGCCTCGGGTACAGTCTCAAGGGGCTGAGATGCTCTTGTCCTGGAGGGAGGATCGCCCCTTGTTTTGTCCCTCATTTTGCTGTCCCCCAATTTAGCCGCCGCATTTGCAGCTGTGGTGTCTGAGTCACCCTCCCTGCCTCCCGTGGCCAGCTGCTGTGGTGCCCAATGGTCTCTGCACCCCTGGCCACATCACCCATCCTCCGCACTCCAGCCTTCTCCTATCCTGCTTTCCTCATTTCTCCTTGTTCTGTGAGGTTGTCGCTGCAAGGGAAGCTGTGTCACTGAGGGGCGCCGGGGATGCTGGGCATCCGGGCATCCATGGTTGAGGTGGTGACTGTGCCGCCCCTGGGGGGCCTCTGCTGCCTGGCTCACGCGGCCTGGCCCTGGCTCTCCCACCGTGGCTGGCAGGGGTTTGTCCCCACATGAAGGCCTGCCGCTGCGGATGGCCCCGGCAGACACCTCATGGCCGTGGACTTCTGCCTGGTCTCCTGGAGCTCTGCACCCCCGGTATATACTGTGTCCCGGGCCAGGTACAGGACGGCCCAGGCGAGGCCCTGTCATGGTCCCTGCTGCCCCCTGCTGGTGCCCCCAACCTTGGGAATTCCCTTTCTCCTCTTCATCCCAAGTAGCCCTGACACTCACCTCAAAGGAGTCAGTGGGAAAGGAGTCGGGCCAGCAGGCTTCAAGCCATCCCACCTCAGGGCTGCTGGCAGCCGAACAGCAAGAGGCTCCTGAGAGAGGGGCCGCCGCCACCCAGGCTCCTCTGCTCAGAGGCAATCTCCACAAGGAACATGGGCGGATAGGCGTGCCTGTGATTCAGAATCACCGCAGTCAAGACAGGAAGGAGGCTTCGTCCTGAACACACACGAGGCCAGGCCCAGGCAGCGCCAGGTCAGCAACCGGGCTGAGGGTGGCCTTTCCAGCTTGAGGGTGTATAAGGCCCTGGGCTCCAACACTAGTACCAAAACCCCCACAAAATGAAGAAGATACTCTAGAGGGGCATAGTGGCTCGTGCCTACAGTCCCAGCTTCTTGGAAGGCTGAGACAGGAAGATCACTTCAGGCCAGGAGTTTGAGACCTTCTTGGGCATAGCAAGATCCCATCTCAAAAACAAACTTTAAAGGGCCGGGGATTTCGCTCAGTGGCTCTGGGGCCTGTCTTGCAAGCGCAAGGACCCGAGTTCGATCCCCATAACCACATACAATACTGGATGTGGAGACTCACACCCAGCAGCAACCAGTACCACACACCACCACAGTGCCGGGCGTGGTGGCTCTTGCCTGTAATCCCAGCACCCGGGAGGCAGAGGCAGGAGGATTGCTGTGATGTGAGTTTGAGACTGAGCTCAGGGTCAGCCTGAACTACAAAGCGAGACCCTGTTTCAAAAAACAAAACAAAACAAAACAAAAAAACTTTAAAATATGATAAAAATAACCTTTTATAATCTCTAAAGTTGCATGGTTGAAACAGGAACCCAAAGGAGCAAATAGAAGAAAACAAAATGACTCTTCCCACCACCAGGGGGCGTCTGAGATGAGTCGGAGCCGAGCACTGCCCCTCGCAGGGAGCAGCTGCTTGTCACGCGTCCCTCCCCTCATCCTGCACCCTGCACCCTGCAAAGTCCTTACCTGGCAGTGGCAGAGGAGGTGCGGAGCCCGGCCAGGCCCCTCAGCCCGTCCATCCCCGCACTGCTCTAAGACAGTGACTTGGGCAGACATCTGGACAGGAAGCTGTCAGGGCGCCTCCAGGATGCATCTCTGCTCCCGCTCGTTCTAGAAGTGGCCCTTGTCTTGAGCCATCAGACTCACAAGGCCTAGTACCTGCCCCCTCCACCAGACTTGACTACCCTCCATGTGTGAGAAGACCCAGCACCCAGGGGGCAGAGGCAGGAGATCACTGGGAGCTTAAGACCAGCCTCAGCTGTACACTGAGTTCAAGGCCAGCCTGGACCACGTAACTCAAAGCAAACAAACAAATGAGGGCCAGGGACAACATCTAGCAGGACTGGGGCCGGACTCAGTGGACCTTCCTCTCGGTGGCACCTGTGGCCTGGGGAGGAGCTGCCACCCAGAGCGCAGAATCTGCCTGCGCAGTGTGGCTTGCTGGGCTGTGCAGGGCCGGCCCCAGAGCCAGGGGCTCCCTCTGCTCCTCCCTGCAGATTGCTCTGTGACTTAGAGGTACAGTGAGTCTCAGGGAGCCTGGAAAGCAACGGATCTCTGCACGCACTGATTACCCAGCCGTCTGACTCCGTGGGCAGGTGCCCTTCACCAGTCAGTGCCCAACCCAGCTGGAGGCCAGATGTGACGACACACATCTGTCATTGCTGCACTCTGGAGGCTGAGGCAGGGAGATCACAAGGAAAGCCTAGCCTGGGAAACTTAGCGACACAGGGAGAATGTGCCGTAAAACATGTAGAAGAGCTGTGCATTCCCCTGAGGATGCAAGTCGGACTTCAATGTCCAGTGCTGGGAAAATAAACAAATAATAATAATAAAAAACAACCCGACCAAAGCAAAACAAACGAGCAAACCAAAAGCAAGTGGCACAAAGCCGCACTGGGTCGAGTCCTCCCCTGGCCACTTGCTGTCTGCCTGGCCACGCCAAGCCCTCCGTTCACTCACCCACCTTGACTAGTGCAGGTGCCGCCTGCTTCCAACAGACACAGGGGCCCTGGGTCGGGCCTCTGTCTTCCTCGGGAGAGAAACTACAGCGGGCTGTGGGCCATGCTGGTGTGCCGTGTGCCGCGCTGTCAGGGCATTACTTAGGGTTCGCACAGAGCTCGGTGCCATCACTCGGGTGCGGAGCGAGGCCTAGGGAAGGACCATGCCCCCGGCAACCCTGCAGCTTGCGTGGGGACCTGAGCACGGAGCTCGGGCTGAGTGTGTATCTGGTGTGCAGTGGAGAGACTCAGAGCAGGACGACCCAGGTGGGCTGTCGGCAAGCAGGAGCTGCTGCAGTCTTCGACCCGCCGTCCCGAGGTGGGGTCTCCTGTGGCCCTGACATGGGGGGTCCTCTCCCCCCAACTCTGCCCTTCCTCTCTGTGTCCCACGGGGCATGTGGCACGTGGCTGTCCTCCATCAGCCCCTGTCTGCCTTGGAGCTGGCCAAGAGGGGCAGAGTGGAGGGGCCACTTCAGTACACCAGAGTGAAGCGAGCCTCTCCTCAGCTTTGCTGTGTTGGAGACAAAGGTCACATTTTCCAGTGGTCACCTCAGAGGTGACCCTTCAGCCCTGCTCATCTGCTAGCAGCCGACATGCAAAGGAGGCAGTGACGATCCGGCCAGGCGTGGGCCAAGGTGCATGCCATCCCAGGGGCAGCCGGAAGAGGACCAACATGCAAACACTCACAGGAGGAAGGTGCCAAGGGATGATGCCCTGCCCGGACCAGCCTCCCCACGGCTCTCTGCACACTCGGAGAGGCCCGGCCCTTCCAATGTGGACACTCCCAGGACACTGGAAAATCAACAGGTCATCAAGCTTTCCTATGATTGCAGCACTTTTCAGATGTTTACACTGAACAAATAATGCTTTTAGCACATGAACACACATTGCCAAGCAATACAATTATTCTATTCACAAGGAAATTACAGGATTTATTAAAATTACTAATTGTAGTTTCTCTGGGCAGTGGGGTTTAGTGACAGGCCCCTGGGTACGGCATTTTTGGAAGAACATCTCCATTCAGCCAAGCCAGGCTCCCTGCCCTGGGCACATGACTTCTGGAGTAGAAGACCTTGTGAGGCTCAAGCATCAGAGGTACCTGGGCGCTGCACCCTGCCCTCCAGTCCCTGAGTTGACTGGACAGTGGTTCCTTGGTGCTGCCCGGTACAGCCGAGTCACAAACCTCGGATTATGGGGTGAATAAATCTAAGCCAATTTGAGCTAATGAGCTGGGGGGGGGGCTATTCCGGGCCTCCAGGATAGAGCCTGCCTCAGGCCAGACAAAAAGCTCTGCCTCTGCCTCTGCCTCTGCCTCTCTCTCGCTCTGTCTGCTTTCTCTCTCTGTCTCTCTCTCTCTCTCTCTCTCTCTCTTCTCCTCCTTCCTGAGGATCGATCCTAGGTCCTTCTCACTGAGCTACATCCCCACCCCACTTATTTTTCATGACTTAGACAGGTCTAAGTCATTGATTTTCCTAGACTGGCCTCCAACAACCTGGTCGTCCTCTTGCTCCAGCCTCCCGCAATGCTGGGTAACAAGTGCACGCCAGGAATCCAGGCAGAGAGCCCCTCGGATCTGAATGAGGAGGCCTCCTCCTGGTTGCTCCTGTTGGCCTCCGGGACACCACAGGGAAGGCCGTGTGAGAGACGTATTTACAGAGGAAGGACAAGAAACCACAGCACCTGGAACCTGGCATGCCCGCGGCCTGCAGCCATTGTGTGAGCTGATGTGTGCACGTGAGCCACTGCAGGCCCTGAAGAGCCCGCCAGAGCACAATGTGGGCCTCGGTTTCTGCCGCCTGTGCTGCCTGCAGACTCCAGGGTGGCGACAGTGGCCCAATCAAGGCAATATGGCCCAGGAACCAGCAGCTCCTGACTAAGCCCAGGGATCTGTGGGGTAAGAGGCTTAGCACCTGCAGGGGGCCAACAGCTGCGGGCACATGGGACTGGCAGCCGCATGGGAAGCTCGGTACATCTGTGGGAGGGTCTCCAGATCCTTCACTTCAGCCCATGAGCCTGAGCTGAGGTCCTGAGAAGACTCGGCGCTTCCTCAGATGGATGGATGGTCAGACAGATGGACAGACAATGCTTCCCTAAGGTAGGGCGGTAATTCCTGCCCAGTTCCCCTGCGGTCCACCCAGTCCTACCCTTTCCCAAGCCCCACCTCCTAGCCTCCAGTATTGGAACACAATCTAGTATGTGGTATTTTTAAAAATGCAATTACTGCCAGCTGCGATAGCTCACACCCGTGATCCAGTACTTGGAAGGATGAGGCGGGAGGATCACCCCAAATTGAGGCCAGTGCAGACTATATAGTGAGTTCAAGGCCAGTCTGGACTACATAGTGAGACCTTGTCTCAAAGAACCGACCTATAACTAACTAACTAAAATGATGATTGAGGCCCGGATAACACCGTCCATGGCCCAGACATCAAACCAGTATAGAAACTGGGTGGGCCTGAGGGAGAGGCCTGTCTACCCTGTCCTCCTAGGCCAGGTGACCCTGGCTTTGTCACCAAGTGTCCCTACCTGGAAGGGGCTGCTGTGGGCCAGCTGTGGACTGGCTGGATGAGACTTGGTGACAGTTGCCAGCATCTCTTCAAAAGGTGCCAACTGGCCCAAAATCTCTCTCCCTGGCTGGGCTACACTATGCCATCCCAGTCGGAAGCCAAGGCAGGAGGAGGGGCACTGGGGCCTGGCCTCCTAAGTGGGCATGGCCACCAGCAGCAGTCAGCAATAGGAAAGGGGTTCTGGGGTTCTGGTCTCAGACTTCAGCCCGCAGAGCCAAGAGAAATGGATTTCTGTTTATGAGCAGCCAAGATACGCGGAACGAGACATCTCCTTCTTCCTCACATAAAAGTGAAGCCACAGACACCCAGACAGCCCCACCAGGGCCCCTCACTACTATACAGAGTGTGGCCTCCCTCTTGGTGGCAGCTATGTAGTATTCCACCCATGTCGCCTGGCTGTGCCCCCATAAACATACCCTTAGACTGTCTCTGGTCTTTTGCCGTCATAAGCGAGGATACAGGAAACACCCCGCACCTCACAGCAGGCTGCTGCTGCTGGTGTGGAGAGCAGGGAGGCTCCCTGACGCCTCCGCATGGACTGGGCCTGGTTTTCATGTCCCTGTCCTGAAACTCCTGGCTGCAGACTACAGGACTGCCCAGGCCTCTCCTGGCCACACTACCCAGGTCAACTGGATCACCTCTCATGGCCTGGAGAATATCACAGCCTTAAAACCATCTCCCTGGCTGAGTAAGGTGGCGCACTGTAATTCCCACTCAGGAGGCTGAGGCAGGGGGATCTCGAATTTGGGTTACACAGAGAATTCGGGCCAGTCTAGCTACGGAGCAATGCTGACAACTGACAGTGAGTGAAGTTTTCGAAAGTGTTCTCACTTCCAGTGGAATGTTATTCAGTGATAAACAAGGGTGAAACTAAAGTGTGGGGGGTCCTGGGAGTGCAGTGCTGAATAGAAGCAAGCTGGACACAGAGGCCACAGATATGCAGCTCCTCGTGTGTAGGGCAAAGTCTCAGAGGGTAGATTAGGTTGCCAGGCGGGCTGCATACCGGCAGTGACTGTGATGGGATGGGGCTCTTTGGGGATAATGAAGTCGCAGCCTGCTCGTGGCTCCGGGCAATGCAGTGGGGTAAGACCGCCCAGGGAGGCCACAGGGGCCAGGCCTGGACCACTGCCGGTGGCCCCGGCCCTGCGCTGCAGCAAGGAGAGCAGACAGCGCCTGGGGGCCTGGCGAGCTCCCCACCCCTCCACCCCACCCCACCCCACCCCACCCCACCCGCGTGCTGGGCTGCGCCCCGACAAGAGCGGCGGGTCTGAGTCCTGACCAGCTGCTGCGGCTTTGGAGCACCAGGCGCGCCACGAGCCCGCGCTAGCAGGGACCCGCGACTTCCAGCCCTCCGGGACTGGAGGGAGGCGGGAGCGCCGCGTGCGCCCACCACCCCATCCGACTTTCCGCGTCACGTCGGGGTTGGAACCCGAAGTTCCCACAGGAGCCTGAGCCCCAGCGTGAGCTCTGCGGTCGGAGCGCGTTTCCCCGCGCGGCCGCCAGGGGTCCCCCGGACCCGCCGTGCTCGAGTCCTGCCCCTCCAGCCTGCTGTCCCAGACGCGGGGCGCCCGGGCTCGCAGCGCCCCTGCCCCTCGCCCGCTCTGACCCAGGGGGCTTTTGCTTCCTGCCCCCGGATGTGCTTTGGGTCCGTGCTCGTCTCCTCGGCTCCTGAGAGAACCCTGTGCTTCTTTCTCCCTGAACTGAGGCACGTGGGTCGCTCCTTTCCTGTTTCGAAAGCCGTTTGTGCTGCTGCAGAAACCATGGAGAAGCCAAGAGAACAGAAGCTCCCGGCGCCGCCCCCAGGCCCACCCGGCCCTGCCCGCGCCTCGCTGCCCCCGCTCCTCTTCCCGCTCCCATAGCCGGGACCCTCCTGTCTCGGCCGGCTGGGGCAGATGGCACTCGTAGGTCTCCATCCGGCCGCCCCTGCACCCCGGCATCCTTTGCGGGCTGGCAGGAGGGTTGGCGGATCTGCACGGCAGAGGGGACTTGGGCTCGTGTGCTGCCAGGGCAGGCGGGGTTCTCCTGGGACAACGCAGGCCAGGGAGGCCGAGGTGCTGAGGCGGAGGACAGCAGCCTGCCTGCCTCCTAATGAGGCCGTCTCCCAGGCTGCAGCCTCTCGCTGCCCGCTGCCCGTCGCGTGGCTGTCCTGTCCTCAGAGCTGCACTCGTTCTGGCCCGGCTGCCACCTGCTTGGCATCCCGCAGTCCCCAGCCAGCACCGCGCTTTCTGCTCCACGGAGCCCCACTATTGCTCTGTCTCTTGATGTCCCCATGCAGGGTCCTCACCGTGGCTGGGAGCCAGTGGCTCCTGAGCCTCCATCACCATGTGGGCACAGCTCAGCCCTGCCCTCCTGTGACCTGAAGCCCAGCTGTGTGGGCACCGGGGTGCCTGGCTGGATGGCAGCTGCACTGCCAGCCTCCATTCCTGGAGTCTGGTCTTAGGTGTATATCTGGCCTGCCTGGGCCGGGAGTCACTGCTCCTCCTGCCCCTCGAGCTCCTGCCCTCTGGCTCAGCTGAGCTCAGGGGTCCCAGTCACCTGCATGCTCCATGGGGACACCGGCGGGCCAGTGTGTGCTGGTCCCCAGGCTCCCACACCTGTTGAGAGGTAAAGAGATGCAGCTGCAGGCTAAGGAGTCAGGGCTTGGGCCTCAGTACGGCATGAAAACCCCCGGCCTAGCTTCTCACCACCCGAACGCAGCAAGAACAGAGGCCTCAGAGGAGCCGATCCCACCACCCACTACCCTCCAGAACTGGCTGTGTGCGGGGTCCTGCTCACTACCTTCTCAGGAAGCCAGCATGACCCTGTGACCTGGGGCCACGCGGTGAAGGTGAAAGCTGTGTACATGGCCTCCTTCCTGCAGTCGGGACACTCACAGCGGATCACCAGGAGACTCGAGCCCCGGGAAGCATCTGTCAGGCTGGGAACAGTGCACTGTCAGTGGGGCCAGCACCTAGCACCTCCGCACCCTGGACCCCAGGACAGGAGCAGGCTGAGGCACTGGTGGGGCTCCCAGGAGACCTCCAGCCCCCGCCCCCCCCGGCCACACAGAGGAGCCAGGACCAGAAACACGACGCAACACAGGCCACCAAAATGAGTACCACTGGGTGCACTGAGCTCTTACCTGGACTGACGTCAAGGGCTGTCAGGGAGCAGATGTCCCTAGAAACGAATGAGCCTGCTCAAGGCTGAGTCACTGGGACAGCGAAGCAGGAGTGGGCACCCTTGGTCTGGGAGCATAGTGGTGGTGGCCAGATTCCGGCCCCACGCCAGCAGCTTCAGACCTGGATGGGGAAGAAAAAGCCAGATTCCAAGTCACAGGAGGGGGTGGTGTCTACCTCCATCGGAGAGGTTTCTGACTCAGAGACTAAGCGTGACGAGCGTGTGGGGCATGCGTCCCCCGGGGTGGCCTCTCCTGAGGCCTCCCCTCCTCTCCTGTGTCTGTCTTGCCCCCTCCAGCCATGTGGCCCCGTGGCCTCTGTTCCCTGCCCACCTGACCCTGGACTTATTTGCCAGGGGGGCCAGCCTACAGTGCCTCACAGCCCAGACAACTCTAGCCTCTGTGCCTCCAGGCTGTAGCTAGGAGGGGGCGCCTTCCCTGACCCCAACCCTGGCCCCTGTGACCGCCCAGGCCCTGGGAGTGTGCCAGGCCTCTGGGCTCATGGTGGCCCTGGGTGCTGTCATCATTATCTCCAGCTGGGAAACAGACCCACTGAAGAGGTGCCCCGTGGCACAGCTGGCAGTGACCTTGACCTCCAGCCTGGCCCTGCCCACCAGATCGATGCTCAGGCTGGCAGAGCTCCTTCGGCACCCACCAGGGTTCCCCAGTGGTCTGGGCACAGTCTCCACCTGCCCCATGGCAGTGCCCAGTCCATCACCTGCCAGCATACAGGGGCTCTCAAACTGAGGGACGGGGTCCAGCTGTGCAGCCCTTGGGGCTCCGGAGACTGGAGTCTCCAGCTGAGGCCAGCGGGACAGGGCGGCTCAGGACCAGGCTGAGGTCACACAGCCAGGATGACCCGAACCCAAACATAGTCAGGCTCAGGTGAGGCCAGGCCCCGCCCCGCCCTGCCCACAGCAGCAGGAAGGCGCTGGTCCCTGGGCTGAGCCTGCTTCACCGCCCTGTGTGGCCAGAGGGCCCAGAGGGCACCAGGAGGGCTGGGACTGCGGGCAGTAGGCGCGCACAGCCGAAAAATTGGTGTAAGAGGGTGGGCGGGGTGAGGGTGTTGCCACGCTTAGCTCGGCTCTGGTGGTGGCTCCTCCGCCACGTGCACCCTGAGTCAGAGTCACAGGCCACTGTCCTGTGGCCCCGACCCGGCCCTGCCCACTCTGAGCCCAGTCCACCAGCTCGGGCACCCAAGAGCTGGGGACAAGCAGCCGCATGCACGCAGACGCAGGGACGACATGGCCAGAGTGGTGTCCTGGAAAATCCCAGTCTTTTCCCGCAGTCACAGGACCTACTCTCCTGTCCCTCCTGGCAGCGTCCGGGCACCTGACCGGAGCTATAAATAGAGGGTGATGGAAGGCTCCAGAGGCCCAGGCAGGGTGAGCAGAGAGGACTCGGTGCTGCCTGGAGCCAGAGCCATCAAGGGGAGGCCCAGGAGGGACACTGAGGCAAGCGGCAGGCAGGGAAGCAGTGGGCGGCGGACCAACACTACATGGGACTGTGGCTGGCGATTGTCCGCTGGCCAAGGCCAGGAATGCCGCGTCGAGGCCGCTCTCCTGGTGGCTCTGGCCTGGCTTAGAGAATCAGAACTCCTGCTTTGCCCACACAAAACCACCTGCAGTGAGGCCGCATTTCCCAGATTTCCTGCCCCGTGTATTGCCCCACGTTCTTCTGTGGAGGAGTCTCCTCCCCTCTGTCTGTCAGAGCACGTGATCACTGGAGCCGCGGCAGTCATACTAGGTCATATGGAAGAAATCACACATGAAAAGTGACCCAGCGCTCCTGTAACCCCAGCGTTCCAGGGAGCTGAGGCAGGCAGATCACAAGTCTGAGCCCAGCCTGGGCAATTTAGTGACTTAATGAGAACTTGTCCCCCAAAATAAAAAAGCTCGGTGCAAAGGCCCTGAGTTCAGTACCCATTATGAGAGGGGGAAGAGATACCAAACACAAAAGAAGCTGTCTGGAGTCCTGTTTGTGGAGCTCCCACACCAGCCTGGAGCCAGACTCCGACATGTTATTTACTTGTGAGAAAGGTCGACTTTTATAGTCTTGCTGCTGCAAGGTGGACCGTCCCCTCTCCTTTGAGTGTCCACACCCTGAATGCTCTGGCCTGGAAAGACCCTCTCGAAGGGCCCAGCAGACAATAGTGCCCTGGAGTCCAGGCAGAGCTGGTCGAGGAAGGATGAGCCAGGCACTGGTCCCTCTCGAAGCCTCGGTCCTGCCCGAGAGGCAGAGTGGCTGGGCACAAGAAGAGACGGGAGCCATGTCCAGCCTGGCCAGGTCCGCGGGACCCAGGCCCCAGCTCGCCAAGGGCCTGCCTAGGAGGGCCCCACGTAGAGTGAGCCAGCCAGAGTGTGACCACAGGACGGCTGAGGTCTCTGTTCAGCACCTTGACTCCGGGCCACTGTAAGTGGCACTGCTCCGTGACAGGGGTGACCAGCAGGCTGGGTGGAGGGCAGAGAGGGCTCTGGGTGGTGGGTGGCACAGGTGGCTGGCAGATGGAGAGGCCTGGGGCTTCTGCACTATTTGGGCTCAAACCAGACCCCAAACTCCTGAGTTAAAAATTGGCAAAGGGGCACCACAAGCATTTCGAATGGATACTAGCACTGAAGAAGACATTAGCCTCTTTACACCCTGAGGCTGGCAAACCCAAACCGGTTATGACACGCCCTCGGACCCCCAGGCTGGCTCGGACCAGAGCACACGGTGCCAAGCACTGACCAGGACAGGAAGAAACTGGGACCCCTGAGCCTTGCTGGTGGTAATGCTGCAGGGTCCTGCGGCTCTGGAGGACTGGCCGGCAGTTCCTCCACATCAAAGCCAGGAGTCGCTGTGTGGTACAGCATTCTCCAAGGTATAGAGCTAAGAGAATTGAAAACATATGTCCTCAAGAAACTGCAGCAACATGTTCGTAGGAGCACACACACCTGTAACCCTTAGCAGTCAGAGAGCTGAGGCAGGAGGATCGCTACAGGTTTAAAGCTAGCCTAAAGTACAGTGAGCCCCATCTCAGAAAAAGCAAAGATAAGTAAATAAATAGATAAAACTGTGCACTTCTGTAAACTGAAGGCTGATGGATCCACGTCACAGACATGACCTGGCCACAGAAGAGGAGGCTCCGGGCTGTGTGGCCGCAGAAGAGGAGGCCCCGGCTGTGCCACCACAGGGCACCTGGAGAACAGCCCGACGCCAAATGACACAGGCTGCCACAGTGTGCACCCTTCTACAGGAAGCATCGGAGTCGGCAGCAAGCTCACCAAGCACAGTGATTCCAGGCTGGGCCCCGTGCTAATGCGCAGATTCTTTGGGGACGGACCTAAGTGTTCTTGAATTAGGCAGTGGTGATCGATGCAAGACTTTGGGAATATATTAAAAACCACCAAGGTGCACACTTCAGAAGGGTGTGCTGTATGGCATGTGAATTATATATCAATAAAGCTGTCGTTAAAGGTATCCAGACTGAGCTCTATGCTCTGCCAGAGCCCTGATGAAGACTTGCATACCGAAGGCCTCAGCATGTAAAAACCGGGCAAACAAGCTGCTCAGTGAAACAATCTTCTCCTCTCACCTTGACAAATGCAGCTCCACAGGCAGCGCTGAGTGAGGTCTGTCCAGCTGGAGTCTGGAGGTTCTGCAGAGCTGTTGTATTTGGGTTTTCTGTTAATGGGCGGGGGTGGGAAGAGCAGAACAGTTCCTGCATGTTCTGTCCAAATCTATGTATACCAACACAAGAGAAACAGGGATTGTTTAAACCACGTTTAAACACTGCATACAGGCCCCTACGAGTACATTACATTAATTCATGGGTGTCCCTGGAGCCAAGAGCTGGTGCACGAGGAAAAGTGAGAGAAGGGACAGTCAGTCCAGTGGCGGCAGAGTCCAGACGGCAGACAGAGGGAGCCTGTGCCCTCTCGGGCGACGTGACCAGATCAATGGTCTGTCTACTTTCCACTGCTGCCTCACAGCACCTGCAGCTGCTAACAGAAAGGACAGAGTTTTGTATTCATCACTTGCCAGCACTGAGACCCACGCAGCCTAGACGGGGAGGTTTATCTTGGCTTCAGGTTTCGGTGCATTCAGTCCATGGCCAGCTGCGCCAAGGCAGCAGCAGCCTGGTGAAGGGGCTGTCAGAGGAGAGCTGCTCATAGCACCATGGTCAGGAAGGAGGATTGGGGGCCAGTTTCACCCCAGCGGTGGCCTCCACCCAGGCCCCACCTCTTAACAGAGCAGTCAGCTGTCACCCGGAGGTGAACCTGCTGCTGAGTGTAGTGTCCCACGACCCAGTCACTGCACTGAGTTTGTGCGACACCCTAGATCCAAATGGTCACACCCAAACAAGCGATGCTGGTCCTCAGGCGCGTCCTCAGAGGCTGAGTCCAGCTGGGGTCAGTGACACCACAGGCCTTCGCGGCGTGGAGACCAAGGCCACTGTTTGCACCCAGGCTGAGGCAGGACTGTCAGTGAACACCCCTGGCCTGTGTGGTGTCAGCTGCAGGGTCGCTGTGGGTCAGAGCTGGCACTGTGGGCATCTGCAGGCCCTCCCAGGGCCATCAGCCCTGTGGACCACCCTGCCACACATGTCCTGCAGTGATGTCTCAGCCACAAGTGTGGAGACCCAGATGCTGGTGCCAGGAGAGCCCCTGTGGTGCCCTCATTCCAGCCCACTCCTGTGCCCTTGGCTGACCCCTGCCATATTGCCCACAGGGTTGTGGTCCTGCCCTTCCCAGCCTCACCTTCTCCCAGGACAGCCTTGGCGAGCTAGGAGGGTTGGAGTGGACGTCCCACAATCTACCTTTTCCTCTGCTGATGTCTCAGGGACCCAGTGGGGGTCCTCTAGGGCAGCCTGCTCATAGCCTGGCTGTCCGCCAGCCCCTGCCCACCCTCCATGCCCTGTGCCTGGCACCCTGCTCTCCCTA
Source organism: Petromus typicus (assembly GCA_004026965.1). Lineage (NCBI taxonomy): Eukaryota > Metazoa > Chordata > Mammalia > Rodentia > Petromuridae > Petromus > Petromus typicus. The sequence goes on along the minus strand of PVIR01000054.1, from coordinate 213,926 downwards.
CTGTTTGGCCCAGAGACAGTGTCCAAGCACCACAGGCTTCAGGCGTAAGGAAAATTGCCCTCTGGAGCCCCTACTTGGGCCAAGCCCAGTATCCTCACCACTGTGAGACTTGATTTCCCTCACCTGCCATTCTGTGGGTGTGCCAAAGGCTAAAAGGGTGCTTGGCAACAGAGATGGTGCTATGATGGCTCAGCAGTCAGGCTCTGACCTCTCTCTGCTTGGGGCAGAGACTGGCTGTGACCCAGAGGAGGCCTGGATCTGCCCAGCACTGTCGGGCACCCTCCTCATGGCAGGGACCCTGGGGTGAGGCCCAGAGGGAGGACACTGGCCAGCTTCTGTCTCTGAGCCAGTTTTCCACGCCAACTCAACCTGGTGGTACCACAAGGACTAGAATCTTGGCAGAAAATGGAGCTCTGGATTAAATAGAGCAAAGATGCTCCTGGATCCTCACAGTGTTGTCCATGGCGTTAAGGAATGCTGGGAAGTTGGGAGGACAAGCCAGAGAGATCAGGCGGGCCACACAGTGGAGGACTTGGGGTGCACAGGGGCTCCCACTGGGAGCACAGGGCTGAGAGAGGCTGTTTGCCCAAGGTCAACCGGCAGCATGGAGGCGGGTGAGGGTGGGGTGGGGAGGGGTCCCAGCCTTCTGAGGCCACAAGTATAGCCCTGCCCACCTTCCCAACCTGAGATGACTCAGGAGGCCCTGCTCAGGAGGGTGCCCTCAGCTCTGCAGAGGGATGGTAGGCTCCCCTGTTGTCACCTTGAGCGGCCAGCTGGCAGGCACTAATTACACTTGTCACCCAGACTCTGGGAGAGAAGCTCTCTAATTTGCCTTCGGCCCCTCCTGCCCTCCCTCCACCCCTGTAGAGGCTAATGCTGAAATGGGGGCGGGGGCTGGTGGGCAGACGAACAAGGGACCAGGGCGGCTCAGTGTCATGTGCCACATACTGGATGGGTAAACTGAGGCAAAATCATCCGTGGCCCTGCTCTGGGGAAGGTTGTGAGTGGGTGGGGCTCCTGGGAGATGTCGCAACGGGAGGCTCTGTGGGAAATACTGCAAGCCAGACCTTGATGGGGCAGGGACTGTGGGTACAGGGCGGGGAAGAGCACCCCAGGGACCTGTGGTAGGGAGGGTGGAGCAATTATGGGATCATGTGCCCCATGACACCACCTGCAGCCGCGAGCTCCTCTCCTTGTCCAGGTGACCAGGTGAGGGCCCAGTAGAGGTCTCCCCAGGACAGGTGTGGTGGAGATGCTGCTCAACCAGACTTCGCCCAAGCTCTACCCGAGCCCTCCTTCCGCTGGCCTCTGCACGGCCGCTGGAGGAGCTCTTCGGAAGCGCACTGCGCAGGCCTGGGTGTGGGGAGGCGGCGCGGTGCAGCCAGCCTGGCAGGGCCTCCGGGTCGCTTTCCCTGTGCCCCAATCCGGGCTCGGCACTTCGCCGTGTGCACCACAGGCAGCGGTTGGCGTGGGGTCTGGAGCTCAGCTGCGCAGAGCCTGCCATGCAATGGATGAGTGTAGCCCTGGCTGGGGGAATCTCCCTTCCACTGCCATTTCCTGTTTGGTGTGAGGGCACACGGCCGCCATCACGGGTCAGGCATGGCTGGCAGCGCCATGAAATCCTATCACAGACAGACAAGGCACAACAGTGCCAGGTAGGCGGCGGGCACCTGGGAGTTGCTGCCGTGTCCTGTCTCTGTGGGTCTGTCTGAGCCCTAGCTCAGCCATCTCCCTCGGGCGCAGTCACCTGGCAGGTGTGGCAGGCCTGGAACATCTCCCTGTGCTGTGCTGTGTGTTGTGCTGGTGCTCCAGGGCCAACATGGCAGCCGCTTGCCAGCTCCTTCCATCAACCCCTGGTGGCCTGGTGTCTGGGCTCACGGTGCCCCACTGTGGCTCCTGCTCTGTCTCCCTGTGGCCTCGCACCCCAGGGCTAGCCTCTGAGTCCAGATCCACGTCCCAGGGCCTGTCCTGCTGGCCTGTGGATGGATTCAGACACACTCTGGGGACACGCCGGGTCAGCTGGTGATCTTGTCTGCCCTCCACCAGTGACAAGAGTGCCCGGCTGAGCAGAGAGAAGCTCCCACTCTCGGCCTGCGGTGGGCACAGGCAGTGCTACTCAGTACCCTCAAATGTGTCTCAGGAGGCATCTCCACAGCTGGGGTGACTGATGCGTGGGTGACCCTACTACCTGGGACCTAGTTGCGCATGCTTCAGTCTGAGACTGGGGGAGGGCGAGGCTGAGCCAGGGTCTTGGGGTGCACCCCAGCCCCACTGCCAGGTCCCAGCTTGCAGGGCTGGCAGAGGCCCGAGGCAGCAGCTGAAAAGGTCAGCGGCCCTCGCCTGGAGCACCCAGATGCAAATGTGGAATTTACACTCCTGAGTGCCCGCTGCCCGCCCACCTGCCCGCCCACATGCCAGCCATGGCCTGACCGCACAGAGAAGAACTGGGCCTGCTGGGCAGGCGTCTCTGGGGCAGCATCTGCCTCTGAGGGGTTCCAGGTGTGCTGGGGACCCAGGGACAAGAGGCTTCTGTTGCTTGTCCAGCCTCCTCTGGCCCCCAGCTCAACCCTGGACTCGTGGCTGGAAGACCCAGAGCCAGCGTGGCAGAGCAGGTGCCACCACCCTCCTGTCCTGCTCCCCTCATCACAGCTTCTCCCAGGACAGTAGTGCCCTCTGTGCTGCTGCAGCGCCCTGGGGACAGGCACAGGGAGGAGGGACAGAACCTCTACTCAGTCAGCCATGCATTTCCTCTCAACTCTGTCACATCAACTGCTCTTCCAGCAGAGGAAGCCGAAGCAGAAGAATCCCTCAGCACACGTGCCTCCCGAGACAGCAGAGCCAAGGTCCAGTGCCATCTGACGGGGCTGGGTCTCGCCAGTGCCACACAGGCTGCCTGTCCACGTGTGGGCACTCAGCCTGGCAGGCCTCCGAGCTCTCGCCCTCTGTCCCCTACAGCTCACCAGGCTCTGGACATCTGGTACCTTCCCATGTGCTTCTGCACACACGTGTACAAGCATGCAGCACAGCTCGGGGTGTGAGCACCACTGGCTATGGGCCTGGGGCCTCTTGGCCTCTCTGCACCTGGCTCATGGTATTCCCAGGGCCCTGGTCGGTTTTCTGGGCTGAGCTGTACCTAGTATGTCCTGAACCCCGGGGGCAGTGGTGACTGCCTCTCCTGGCCATGGGTGCCAGATGCAGCTGACCTCGTCTTAGTGACAAACCTGCCGCCGCGGCCTCCCACAGCCGTCCAAGCTCAGTCTTCACTCTTGCTGCTCCACTGCAAACCTCCCCCTGGCCCCTCCCGCTCTCCGGGCTCCTCTGACTACTCCCCCCTCTCTCCTCTCCGACCCTCTGCACCCACCCTCCCCCACGCCGTCTGCTCTGTCACTGTCCCCTGCACATCTGTGCCTTCTTCCCTCCTGCTTGCCCACCCTTTGTCTTCTTTAGTGACATCTCCTGTCTCCTGGGCCATCAGAGCCTTTAATCCTATTGATAGCCAATTAAGGAGCTTCTGCTGTTGCTGCTGACCAACCACCCTGCCAGCTGTGCTGGATGGAGTGGGGTCAGAGCTGAGCTGCCCCTGGGTCAGGGGTGACTGTGACGGGGATGGGAAGGAGGGCAGGTCTGGGGGCCTCATCATGTCACCAGGAGATGGTGGGGAGTGGGGCCCTAGGAGGGACAAGGGACCTGCCCACGGTGACGCAGGCTAGGGACTTTGGGCCCAGTGCCCTCCTCCCTACCCCAGGGCTCACTCAAGGGAAGTTGGAGATTCTTTGCCCGGCCTGGGGGCAGGGACTTGGTGAAAAGACAGCAGGCCACACCTGGGTACAGTGCCAGGGTGGACTGTGAAAGGCCATATTTCCCCAGGGCACAGGAGGGCTCTGAGAGGGTGCTGTGGGGCCAGCCATGGGTGCCAGGGCAGGCTGCACTGGCTCTGCCCACTTCCTCAGAGCCACTGCAGGGGAGTCTGGGGCCCTGATCTGTCCCTGGGGGTCCCTTGCAGGCTGGAACCAAATCAAATCCACTCTCCCCACCCCCACTCCCAGCGGGACCAGCCTGAGGTGGGCACCTTCGGCAGCGTGCCCACCCTGGTTCAGACCCCAGCTGCCCCTCAGGAGTCTCGGGTAACAGGGAGCAACGCTGCCCACCTCGAGTGGCCTCCTGATCGTGGGTGCGTGTGCCCACGTGTGGTGTCTTCTCGCTGCTGTCTGGGAGGGCTGGCTGTGCTGTGGCTGCATCGCTGAAGGCCAGGTGGCTGCGCTCATGGTGGCTGCACTCATGGTGGCTGCGCTCATGGTGGCGGTGCTGACGACACACGGCGTGGAGACAAAGGCTCCGCAGGCCCACACTTCAGAAGATGCGCACCAGGTTTGCTTAATGCAACCTTTAACGTGATTGTTCCGGCTGGAAACAAGCTAAACACGGCCGTTGGTCAGATGGGGGTGGCAGTCCACGAATCCGAGGGGGCCGCCTGCAGCCCTGCAGTGCCAGTGGTGAAGCTGCCTCCAAACAGCCAGAACAGGGACTGGCAGCTCTGTCCAGGGAGCAAGCAGATGCCAGGGTGCAGGTCTGCCAAGGAAAGGTCGTCAGCACCGCTGATCTGTCCACAGAGTCAGGAAGACCCAAGCCCCGGCCTGAGCTCGCCTCTGCGGAGGGGACGGGGACGGGCACTGGAGGGGCTGCACTTGCTGAATGTTCTCCCTGAGACCAGCATTTTGGTAGCAAGAGTGTAGTCTAAGTGACTGCTCAAACACTGAACAAAAAGTATGCATTTTTAATTATTTTATTGATGTTACTATTAGACTTCTGGCTGAGGTAGAACACCAAGAGTGCTTTGGTTCCAGGACAGAAATGGCGTCAGGAGCCCTTGGGAGCTCAGCCCAGGGACCGGGGACCCAAGCCCATCTGAAAGGCAGGGAGGTCCAGACCGGGGTTCTGCGTGTGCCACCCAGCAGAGGCCCCTGGGAGTACAAAGTCCTCGTGAACGGCTCTCCCGTGTCAGCCTGCCCATATTAGGGTGGGCAAGGGTGAGCCTTTGGGTTCCCTGACAGCCACTGCCCTGTGCCCACCTCCTCCCGGGAGTCCTGACCCTGCTGAGGGCCAGGATCTAGAACCCACTTCCCTTATGGGGCAGCAGGCCTGCCACCCCTGCCACCTCATTTGCCCAGGCCCAGCCTCACCCACCCCGGAAGGGTCTGGGCAACTTCCAACAGCCCTGCTGGGCACAGCCACATCACAGATACCTCTGCAGGGGCCGTGGTGGGAGCTCTGCTACCAGGAGACTGTCTCCTTGGATCCTGGCAGAGCTCTGGCATGTGGAGGAGGTGGAGCTGCCCACCCTCCTTCACAACAGATGATGGTGCTTTGCCAAGGACCCTGAGACAGGGCAGTGGCGCCTTCCCGCCTGGCATGGAGAGGGGCAGGGAGGGCAGGAGCTCCCTGGGAACAGGGCCTCCTGCACGGCCCACACTGCAGCCTGGGCTCACAGGTGGCAGAGGTGCCCCTACCTGTCACAGCAGTTGGGGGTGAACTGACCATCCCAACATCCAGGTCCCACAGCTGAGCCGCGCAGGTTCCTCAGCCCCACAGCTGACACCAAAGCCCCTGACCTTGTCACCCCCTCACCTCTACTCCCCCTGTGCCTCTGGGGCTTGGACCTCCTGGGCCAGCATGGGTGGCACGGGGGCCAGGTGGATCCAGAGGAAGGGTGCTAGGGCAGAGGGAGAGGTGAGATGGTCCAGGAGATGGTGGCGGCTAAAGTGCTGGGGCCCCTGGGGGCTGAGTGGCACAGTCATCACAGGGAGGGAAGCCAGGCAGGCAGGGTGGGCACAGAGTTCCAATAGGAGGGCACTTAGGCAAGGGACACCAGGCGGCACTGCAGGGATCCCCGGGCAGATGCCGTGGGGGCTGACAGAGAGGCTTCTGGGAACGGGGCCCACCTCCTCAGCCCTGCAAGAGCAGAGGGCAGGCCAAGCAAGCTACGACACTCAGCAGCTGCCCGGGCTGTGGGGACCGGAAGGTAACTGCCTGGCACTCGGCCCACCCCAGCAGGGCTGCTGGGCACGTTGCTCTCCCCTTGCTCGGAGTGGGATAGTGGGCAAGGGCCGCCCCCGGCCTGTGTTCAGACAGCACCGGGTGGAGGGTCCCTGGAGCACAGTGCCCCTGCCTAGATCCATGTGGGCAAAGGGACAGGTACCTGCTCCCTGGTCAGGGGCCACAGGGCCCTGGCCTATCTTTGTGCTCCCTGCAGAGCCTGGAGGAACGTAGGCGGGGACATCTGGCCACTTGGCTGAGCAGTGCTTGAGCCCTGGGGAACTCAACCTCCACTCCCACCCGACACATCTGTGCCACAGCTGGGCTCTGGTGCCCCTGTTGACCCAGGAGCCAGGACCCACAGAGGGTCCTCACTCTGTCCCTGCAGATGGGCTGGGTCTCAGGATCACTGCGCCCGTCTGGGTTGCACCTGGCCTGGCTGGAGGATGACAATTCCTCCATCGGTAGATGAGGCTCACCCATGCTGCCAGGCCTGGCACAGGATGGTGTTTTCCAAGGGAGACCTGGGGGTCCAGGGGCAGAGAGGCGTCAGGACTCCACTCAGGACAGTGACTCCTGGCTCACCTGGATGCTGATGGGGTGTCGCGGGGGGTGCAGCAGGGGCACCTCCTCCGGATTGTCCTCCGCCTGGCAAGGCCTCCCTTCCAGTTTTGGGGTTTACAGTCCCCTCCTACCCTGCCTGATTCAGAGCACTTCTACCCTGGCTGCTCCTTCCTGGAACTTGGGGGTCGTCAAGGTCCTTGGGTCACAGATGAGACACCTAGGGTGCCAACAGGCCAATGACCAGCAGGTGGCACAGAGCCTGAGCCACTTGGGTGGCCATGGTGCCACCTATGCCCCCTGCACACAGGAATCAGAGTCTCCCTCCTAAGAAGCTGCTGCTGTCTCATCACCTATGTGGCACCAAGCAGGAGGCCAGACTGCTCCAGCAGCACCCCCCCACACTGGAGGTGCCAGTCTACCCCCAGCCTCTCCTATCCAGGATGAGGTGGCCCCATGGGCTGGCATCAGGGTCAGGCTGAGCTGTGCGGCAGCCCCCCAGGAGCACAGCTGGCACCAAGAGGAGCCCGCCTGCCTGTCCTCAGCCCGGAGGACCTGGGCACCGCTGGCCTCGGGATCACTGTGCCTGGCCCCAGGATGGCTGTGTGTGCAGGGCGGGGCCGCCTCCCGCCCGGTGTTGACACATGTGGCGCCCTTGGTCCATCAGCAAACACTGGGCCCAGAGTCACTGTCTAACTGGCAGCCAGTCCCCTGCCCGCTCCCCTCCTTGCCTAAACACACAGCTCTGTTTGTCCACAATGGCACCGGATCCTGGCCCTATGGGCAGGAGCCACCTTCTGCTCCCAGGGAACCCCAGCACCCTACCTGCAACTGCACACCATCATAATGGAGCGAGAAAACAGACCAGGAGGGGTACAGCCAAGGGGGGAGGGGCACAGGCCACGAGGGGTTGCCCTGGGGCAAAGCCCGCCCTGCTCTGCCTGCCCCTTGGCTCCCAGAGTCCCTCCTTCTGACCCTGAAGGCAACAGAGGCCGCGCCAGCCTCAGCACTGAGTCCTACTGAGTCTCACTCCGTCCCCTACCTGGTTAGACCGAGGACCAGGCTAGGCTGGGAGCCTGTCCGGGCCCACTGCGGGCCCCAAGGCTTGGAGGCCACAGTCTTTGCTTCCCTGTGTGGGGTCTGGTCAGGTGGCAGCCTCCAGCTCCCGGACTGTCAGGGATGAGTCACGCCGACTGTAAACATCCCTGGAGCAATGGCTGTACCACCGTGGCCTGGCGCCAGGCCTAGCTGTGTGCATATGGGGGGAGGGTGCTAAAAGAAGATGAGGTTCCCACGCAACACGACAGAAAGGAGAAGGAGGAACAGAAATGGGGGAGGTTTCCCAAACTGCACACCGACACGTGCACAGGCGTCGAGGTACAGCCCAGCCCACAGGGGGCCAGGCGGCACGGGGTGAAGGGACCTCACAGGACTAGTCCCCTGCAGCAGGGAGTGGCGGCTGGGAATTTAAAAGCCACCAATCTCTTTTTTTTTTTTTGAGACAGGGTCTTGCTTTGTGGTTCAGGCTGGCCCTGAGCTCAGCCTCCAACTCCCATCACAGCAATCCTCCTGCCTCTGCCTCCCGAGTGCTGGGATGACAGGCGTGAGCCACCACGCCCGGCACTGCAGTGTGTGGTACTGGTTGCCACTGGGCGTGAGTCTCCACACCCAATATTGTATGTGGTTACTGGTGATCGAACCTGGGTCCTTAAGCTTGTAAGACAGGCGCCGGAACCACTGAGCTAAATCCCCGGCCCACAAAGCCACCAATATCTTCTGGGTACCTACTGTGTGCCAGGCACTGTCCTGGTCTGGGCCTCAGAAACGTGCCAGGGCAGGAGGATACAGCAGCTGCCACCCTGGGTGAGTGGGTGACAAGTGCTTGAGGACCTCTCCAGCTACCTGAAGAGAGGGGAACTGAGGCCCGGAGAGTTCAGAGGGTTTGCCTGCGTTCTCACAGGAGGCGGGGCAGAGGCGAGCCCAGCTCAGCCGGTGGCCACAGGCAAAGGGAGCACTTCTTAACTTCAGAAGCCCTGAGCTGGGCCCTCCTCAGCATGGGCTGTGCCTGGCCTTGTCTTCCTGGTCCTGGGTACACTCACAGGGGGCTGAGGCGCCTGGCTCACCCACTGGGTCCTTCCTGCCGTGGATGGGTGTGCTCTCTGGCTGCGGCCTCACCCTGCAGGGCCATACACGGGTGCTGACATTTTGGAGGTACGTGCTCTGCTCAGTCAACATCAGACACAGACGACTTAGTCGCTGGAAATTGTGGCTGCCCCTACCTGCCCTTGGTAAGAGTTTACCGTCACCTCCTCCGAGGCTGCACTCCGAGCCAGGCAGCTTGTTGGAGCCAGGCAGGAGGCAGGGCGCCAGACAGCTCCCCAGTCAGCACCTGCCCCCCTGGTCTCACCCAGAGCTGGCCTCAGGGTCCCTGCCCAGCTGCCCCTCTGCACCCCCGGGCAGGGCTGCCCCCTCCACCCAGGCAGTGCTGCTCCTCTGCACCCCCAAGCAGTGCTGCCCCTCTGCACCCCCGAGCAGTGCTGCCCCTCTGCACCCCTGGGCAGGGCTGCCCCCTCCACCCTCGGGCAGGGCTACCCCCTCCACCCCTGGGCAGTGCTGCCCTGGTCCCTGGACACAGCACGTGACTCTTGGCTCACTAGGCAGCCCAGTCCCAGCCCTCCCCAGATGAGCCGCCCTGTGCCTCCCTCTCTTCTCTGAGCCCAGCCCCTGTCTGGGCCTCAGGACAGTGCCCGGCCCACTGCTGATCTCTAGTGATGTCTGTTCAGCGCTCCCTCCGCCCACTGCAGTCTGGGAAAACTATCTACCCAGCTCCAGCTGGGCCGCCCTGGGGCGTGGACTCCAGGAGCTAGCGAGGGCCAGCGTGTGGCGTACACCTATGACCCCAGTAGTCTGGGAAGCTAAGGAGGATGAGCAAAACTTCGAGCCCAGCCCAGGCAACTTAGTGACCTGTCTCAAAAAAGAAAAAAAATAGAAAGGCAGCAGGGGGAGTTTTCAGCACAAAGGCCTTGGGTCCTGGGTTCAGGTCCCAGTCCAAAAAAAATCCAAAAGTAACAAAGACAGAAGGTAATGAGACAGTGTTCCCTGCAAAAGCCTCTGAGTTTGTTGCCTGCAGACCAGGTGGCCGCTGGGCCAGCAGGGGCTCACAGCAGAGCTTGCAGCCTGGGGAGCCCAGGACACAATCTGACAGAGGCAGGAAGACCCCCTGGAGGAGAGCTGGCTGGGGCCGGCTGCGGGAGGGTCCCTTCAGAAGAGGTCAGAGTGCAGAGAGCACGACCGGGGCGGGGCTCTGCTTGGGGGTGCCAGGCTCCTGCCTACCTCTCCACCTCCCACCGGGCGAGCTCTCCAGGATGCTCCCCATCTGGGCCTGGGCCGTGGGGCTCTGGCTGGTGGCCTCTCTCCAGGTGTCTCATGGCCCCCTCATTTCCAGCCGTGAAGAAGGGACCCTCCCACACCTCCGCCACACTCGGGGGCAGCACTTCCCATGAGCTGGTCTCCGTGCGGCCTGTCATGTCTCCCTTCCCCCCCTTCCCCTTGGGCCTGGGACCCAGGAAATCACTCATCCTCCCTGTCTGCAGGGAGGGGGAGGCAGGGCTTGTGATCCTCCTGCTGACTCGGTTTCTAGGCAGGTCTTCCAAGCTCAGAGCTACGACCTGGGCGCAGCCCGAGAGCCCCAGGAGCCCCAGGAGAAAGTGGAGGCCTGGAGGTGCTCCCAGCTCACACAGCAGTGGGGAGGCAGGGCCAGGGCAGCAGCTGTGCTGCCGCGTCCAGTCAGGGCTGGGGCTGGGGGGGTGGACAGCAGTGGCCCTGGAGGACAGTGGTGAAACCAGGACCAGCGCTGTGAGGTCCTCTTGAATCCGTCACCCTGCCTCCCACTGCCCACCAGCCTGGTTGGATTCCAGGCTTTTAGCTGTTCCTGCTGCTCAGAATGGAGGGAGGTTGGGGCTCTGACGTCCAGGCAGGGGAAGCTGCCTGCAGCCCGGACCCCAATGCCGGTGACCAGTGTGTGTGTCCGGGGACTGCTTCCCCCACCCCGGATGACAGGCCAAGCTGCAGAGGGGCCAATAGCCAGGCTGCAGAGGCTGCGCTTCTAGAGGCCAACAGGGTCTGAGTCTGTTCCTCCATCTGTGGAGTAGGGGGTGCTCCAGGGCACCGAGAGCCTGTCAGCCAGCCCTGTCTTGGTCAGGTGCTCCTTACCTGGGAACTCAGCCCGACGCACGGCAGACCTCAGGGAGCCAGACCCTGTCACCCTCCGTGCTGGGTCAAGGAGGGGCCAGGACACCTTTGCTAAGTGTTCTCAGGAACCCTGCGCCCACCCTGTTTGCCCCCACGTGGAGTGGTGAGGGCCGTTCCCGGACCCCAAGCCAGAGGCCAGCACCAGACGTGGGTGGAAGTGGACATGGACCTCCAGAAAGTGGGCACCACTCTGGCAGGGAGAGCAGCCCACATCACCCGCATTTAGCGGCTCCCCGCGGCACTCAGGGACAAAGGACCGCGGCAGCCCCCTCACCATCGGGGAGCCCATTGCCCTGCTCCTTGCTGGGATGTGAAGGCGGCTTTACCCTGCCTCCAGGTGGCAGGGGGAGCATGTTCTGGGAACAAGAGGCCCCGCCCAAGGCAGAAGGGGGCCATGTGGGTTCCCACGTGTGCCCCAGTCACGTGCCCTCAGCAGCTCACCGCATGTCACCCAGCCTGGGGTGAGCGCTCCGGGTTCTGGAGCAAGAACCCTTCCCCGGGAGGCCAGGTGGGCAGGAGGTCAAGAGGAGGGCCGGGAGGCACCCTCCTCTCCTGAGCTGGGCTGGTCAGGCTGCCCGCTGGGCATGTGAGCTCAGGGGTCTTCCCAGGGCAGTCTGTCCCAGCTGGGCAGAGGCAGCAGGTCCCTCCTAGGCCAGGCACAGAGGAGGCCTCAAGGGTTAGGGTGGCACCCCTCCATTCCTGAGCTCCTGGCTGTGCCAGGCAAGACCACAGTGTTCTTCCCACCACAGAAGGAGGGGACACAGAGACACCTGTACGGGGCCCACCATGGCTGGGGAGCGCCAGACACCAGCTGGCCAGCCTGCAGCCCCAAGATGGAGGGCATGAGAACCTCCCTGCAGGTGCAGAGCCTGGCGTCTGGAGAGTGGCCTCTCTCCGCCCGCCTGCACCTTGGCCTTGACCTTCCCCACATTCCGCCTCTGAGCTGTTGCAGAGCCTCTGCCCCACGCGCATCCACACAAGGGTGCAGCTGCAGTTGTCTGCCGGAGCCCCTCACCCATCCACCCCACTGTCTCACACGCCACCGGGCACTGCCACCCTGCCGTGGCCAGCTCCCGTCCCCTGAGCCTGGACTGAGCCTGCTCCTGGAGCTGCCTCTCTGTGCTGTCCACATCACTCTCACTGTCCCAAGGCCACTCTGGTCACGCTGTCTGCCCTGTAGCAACGACGCTCCTGGCAGATCTCTGGTGGTTCCGCTATGGCCCCACCGAAGCCAGGGTCTGTCTCCCTGCCGCCTGCTCCCTGAGGTGACAGCCACACACAGCCTGCCCTGCTCTAGGTCCAGCTTCCGTGGCATCTGCTGCACTCCCAAGTTTTCCTGTCCCTCTGTGGTCCTCCTCCTTGCCCTACCCCCATGATGTGGAGCACCCCAAACCCAGCCTGACCCTGGCCTCTCTGCCTCCCTGGTGACCTCTCTGCATCCATGATCCCAAACACATTGCCAGCCTGCACCACGCCTACTCACGCACTGGACGGCTCACACCAGTGTGGGCAGAGCTGGCCCTGCACACGGCTGTGCTAACCCAGGCCTCCTCTGAGAGAACCAACTCTCCTAAGGGACCAAAAGCTTGGTCTTGGGGATGAACATATCCTAGATGACACTGCGATTTGTGATTCTCTGAAGAGCCTGAGCGTGACATGTGTGTGAAGCTGTGATATTACCATCCCATGAAGAGGGCGTACCGGGGCCTCTTGGGGTGGCGGTAACGAAGAAAAGACTGGGGAGCAGCAGTGTGGCTGGAACAGACACCCTCATGCTGCCTGTGCCTCGCTCAGTCCACCTACACCCAGCCCTCCAGGAAGCCCTGCAGTTCCACCTTCAGAGCACGCCCCACCAACCACCACATCTGGTGCTGGAATTACTGCAGCGGCTGATGTTCTGTCCCCTGATGCCACCTGGCCCTCCACACTGGCCAGGCTGCGTGTTTCCTCAGCTGCCTTTCGAAGCACCCAGGTCTCTACTCACCAAGTCCCACTGACTGGGGTCCTCTGAACACGGGGGTGGTCTCCTTCACTCGGCTGCTCACCATCCCAGTGTCCTCAGAACTGAGGCATGCCCACCTTCCCCCATGCACCAAGAAAGGGTTGGACTCAGCCCCAGTCCTCTTACACTGAGTGCCCTTGCCCAGCAGCACGGCTGTAAGGAGCAGGGCCTTTGAGATCTGGGGTACGGAGAGGTTGCCCCTGGGAACGCCAGACCTGGGCCTGAGGTGAAGGAGCGCTCCTCACAGGGCTGTTAGGAAAACAGGCGTGTGCTCCATGTGCGATGGGCAACTTCTCCTGAAAATTCTGAGACTCTATCTGATTAGTGTGTTGACCAGTAAGACAAACATACAGGGAGTGGGCTTTGCGACACTGTGGGGCTCCACAGCTCAGCCCAAGGTGCAGCAAGTAGGAGAGGATAGTGGGCATGGCCTGGCCACACATCTGGCCCTGGGGTGTCCCACAGGCAGTCAGAGAGCCTCAGGACCAGGAGGACACTGAGGTCCAGAGAGAAGAGAGCTGCTTTGTCTCTGGGGGAGACTGAGGCTGCAGGTAGCAGGGCCCAGGAGGTCTCCTGGGGGGGAAGGGCCACATGGTGTCTGGCTTCCTCCTGAGTGCCCCCAAGCACCGAAGGCCGTGGTCTTGTCCAGCACAGCCCTTGGGGGGACAGGCACACCTCGTGCAAACTCAGTACAAACGCTCCAGCCTCACCCCCAACCTTGCTTCTCCTCTTTGCTCTCTATCACATCCACCGCTCTGCCCCAAACCACTTGAATTCAGCTAACATTCACAAGGTCAGCTTTGGTGCTGGGCACCAGGCACAAGACTCCTTGGATGTCCCAGGGCTGGAGCCATTGTCCTGTCACCTCTGGTGCCAAGGGGCCTGGTCATACCCATGATTGTGCCCATCTTTGTGCTGGCCACACATTCCGTCCCCCAGGGTAAACCCACTGCCCTCCAGGTTACCCTTCTACCTCAACTGAATCTGGGAAAGATGGCTTGTCCAGGCCAGGTGGGAACACTGTATCACCCTGTGCCCACGACACAGAGTTAGCCAGAGTGAGATTCGGTACATGCTGTGCCTGGCACAAGGAGCTGCCCAACGTCTACTCCCCAGATCAATGAAAGTGTGCAGCGAACAGCCCCAGCCTCTGGGCACCTGCCACCGCCGACGGAGGGTGTGAGCCTCTCAGAGCAGACCGTTCCACGCACGGGCATGAGGGAGGGCAGGAGCGCCCAGGAAGAGGGACCTGTGGCACCACAGGCAGATGCAGGAGACTGTGCCAAATCAGGGCTCTGAGAGAGAGGTGGAGGGCCCACCTGGCAGAGCTCGCGTGTGCTCTCCGGGGTAACAGGCCTGGGAGGCTGGGCTGGACCAGAGATCTCACTTGCAGAAAATCACAGGGTGGGGGCGGACCCGAGGGGCTGAGCAGACAGAGGGTGGCAGGCTGAGCGCCACTCACTGGGGAAGCGGCTGGGCGTGAGGCCGCAAAGGAGGGGGCGCGGGGGCACCGGGGGCACCTGCATGCCGCAGTGTGCAAGGAGGGCTGCTCCAGCTGGGGAGGGACACAGTGGCAGGCAGGCGGAGGCAGGGAGATCGGGCCTCAGGGATGGCCAAGCAGGGCCTGAGCCGTGGGAGGGGATGAGATTGCCAGAGGAGTGCCAGGAGCGCCCACAGCTGGGGGTGGCAGCAGTCAGAGGGGCCTGTGGGGGCGAGAAGTGGCCTCTCTTCTCCCTCCGGTCCCCACAGCCATGAGCACTTGTGTCCTGGGCCCCACGGGGCTGTCACCTGGGCACACTGGCTGACTGCTTCTCCTGTCCAACAGGGACAGCAGCAGGTCTTCCACACCAGGTCCTGCTGACGGCTTCTGAATGTGCGGGCTCTGCTCCTGGCTCTCTGGCCTGGCAGCCCCAGACACTCGATAAACTGTGACTGCTGCTATTAGGAGATGGCAGGGCTGGACCTGGATCCTGGCCCTGGGTCTGGCCAGGTCAGGGTGCTGGACCTTTCGAAGACAGGGCTAAGGATGGGGGTGCTGTTGCTAGCAGTCTGGACCTATGTGGGCACCCACCCCACTGTGGGCTCTACCTCTAGGGCACAGAGGGTCTAGGTCCTGGGGCTGGGGCCCTTCCCACGTGCAGTGCCCCATGCCCATGCTCTCGCCTGGTCTGAGGTAACCTTAGCTCACACAGCTCCATGCACACACACCCCCACCCATCCTCCGTGCTGGCCCAGCACTTAGGGTGTTCAGATCGGCAAGCAGGGCCCAGTGGACACCTCAGGCAGCAGTGGAGGTGCCCCCAGGCTGAATTCCACAGCTAGACCACCCGCAGAGGGCCAGGTTGCCATACAGAAGGGCTTCCCACCCCCTCACGCCCAGCCTTGCAGGAGCAGCCCTTAGTCCCTGGTCCCCCTCAGCACCAGCTAAGGCCTCTCTGGCAGCCCTGGAATCCTGCCAACCCATCCCGAACCTCCAGCTCCTTCTGCACCTTCATCTGGGCAAGAAGCAGAGGCCCGGTCCGCGGGGGTCTGGGGAGAAGTGGGCGGCAGCTCTGTGGGAGGAGCTGTGGGGCACCAGGAGGAATTGCCTAGGGCTGGCAGCCCCCATTAACTGGGCCACCACTGGGCCTGGGCGGTGCAGGCTGGTGCCAACAGGCTTGGGCCTGGTGGGC
The DNA here is from genome assembly GCA_004026965.1 of Petromus typicus. NCBI lineage: Eukaryota > Metazoa > Chordata > Mammalia > Rodentia > Petromuridae > Petromus > Petromus typicus. Next base: position 198,407 of record PVIR01000054.1, on the reverse strand, counting down.
GAGGAGGTGGAGGAGAGGGCCGGGCTTTGAACTCAGCACAGAAAGCTCCAGGGATATCAAAGAGCTCTTAGACACCAAGCCGGTGGGAGGGGCACTGGCGAAAGAGCCTGCCTGGCTCCCATCAGTGTAGGATCAAAAAGCATGTGGTCAAAGAGGCTTTAAATACCTTGAAAGGCGGGCGAATCCAGTTCTGTGGGCTCCGGGAGGGATTAAAACCCCAGGCTAACTGCAGATAGGGGGCCACTAGGCAGGAGGGAGGGCTGGGGCTGCAGCACTGGGCTCAGGCGGCCGGGGCCTGTCCCCATCAGGTGGCCGGGAACTGTCCCCAGAAGCTGGGGGATCACACGCGACGACAACAGGCAAAATGTCTCTTCTTTATGGGTGGGGTTTTGCAGGGAGGTGAAATTCGAAAGAATATCTACCAAATGGACGGGTAAACTGAGGCTCTGACTGACAGAGGGACTTGCCCAAGACCACTTCGCTTGGGACTGGCTGGTGAGGTGACCTCCCGGGGTTCCCGAGCTGCCCCAGAGCTGGGCTGCCGTGGGGCTCCTCCAGCAGGCACAGCCGAAGGGCCAGTGAGGGCTCAAGGGGCTGTACCAAGCACACATGGGCGTGGGGGCCACCATGGGCTTCAGGGAGAGCTGAGGGCGGGGTCCTGGCCCATGGGGCCTGGGCCTCTGGTGGGGGCTCCCCAGGGAGCCAGCAGACTCCCAGCCCTGTGGTGTCCCTAGGTGCCACCTCTCCTCCTGCAGGTTTTACCCCCAGGCTCCACAGCCAAGTGGCCGGAGGTTTGAACAGAGGCAGGGCCGGAGTTCAAGTCCAGGTCCTTTCTGGATGCCACGGGACAGGCCCTGCCTGCGAGGACCAGGGCTCCAGACCAGGGCCGGTCAGAGGAGTGGCATGCAGGGCCCAGGAGGCCACGGCAGCTGTGCTCCATCAGCAAGGATCGATTCTGTCCCCAGCGCGACGAGGGGACACGGAGGACATCCGTGCGCGCTGCCTCCACTGTCCAGCCTCAGCCTCTAAGAGGAGAGGGGAATAAGGAGGCGGCGCAGGGATGCCCGAGGCCCCTCTGGCCTCAGACTGTCCCTGGGGACCAAGGAAATGCTCCGCCCGGCTCTCCTGTGTCTGCTGTCACGTGAGCTGCACAGACGGCCCCTCAGCATTTTATTAATAATTCATCCTGGAGCCGGGGGTGGGTGGGGACCAGCAGCTGTGGACACCATCCTGGCGGAGGCCGGGGACCCAGCAGGCCTGCCTCTTCCATGTGGCCTAGCAACAGCCTCAGCCTCCGGGGTCCTACCAGGGAGTTGGGCCTGGCGTCTGTGTCCCTAGGACAGAGCGCCCCTCCCCGAGGCTCGCTAGGGATGCCTGGCCCCTGTGATGGTGCCAGACAGGAAACAGCCCAAGGGCCACCGTGGCAGCATCAGTCCTTGGGGCCAGGTGCTGCCTGAGCTTCCTGCTGCATCATGGAGACCAGGACGCAGAGGCAGCAGTGTCATGGAGCAACAGCAGCTCTGGGCCTGACCCTCGAGGGGCTGGGAGCCTGGAGCCCTGTGTTCCCACAGGCCCTTAGGGGAGGCCCTCCGCCTGGCCCTCAGCGACACTCCGATGGCGTGGCCAGCAGAGCGCTCCAACAGATGGCGGCTCTCACATGCAGCAGAGTGGTTCGAGCCTAGATACTGCAAGAGCTTCCTAACAGGCATGGGAGTGGGACTCTGGCGTCTCCACTGAGGATAAACAAGTGAGGACAAAACATCCATCAGGCACCAACTGCGCTCCTAGTAGCGCCCTGAGTGCTGCCACTGCCTCGCTGCCTGGAATCTTGCAGGCGCTACCGAAGTAGGCGCTGCTGTTCCCACCATCAGGGGGTGGAGCCCAGACCACGCCATCAGGCTGGACCTCGAGGCCGAGGTCATGCAGGTCTGTGTTGTTTCTTTTTCCCAGTGCCCTGATCCTCTACACACAAGGTCTCCACCCCAGAGAAAGGGATCAGTCAGTGTTCTCCTGAAGCAGACAAGAGACCAGAAGCCACCCAGGGCTTCAAGAGCCCAGCTCACCCCGCCTGCCCGGGCCCAACCTGCTCACACTCAGGAGACACCGCTGCCCAATGCCTGCAGGGAGAGACCTTTCGTTCTGGGAGAGAAATCTAAGGGCATAAGCTGTTGGTGTGAGCAGCCACTGACTGGGGCTCCGTGGGGCTCCCCAGCAGCTGGCTGCACAGAGCAGGGACCCAGGGCCTCTCTGGCCTTCTGCCTGGCCTCACTCCTTCTCCAGGCCCTTCGTCACGACCTGTCACCCAAGGAGTGGGCCGGGGTCCCCCCTCAGATGTCCTCTCCAGAAGTTTGGAGATACTGGGGGGTTCCAGATGCCCCATAACTTTGTTGAAGCACAGAAGGAGGGATTCCACTGCCCCCTCCCCGCTGGATGGGGCAGATCTGAGTGAGGAGGTTTCTGGGTTAGGAGCCTCTCTGAGTGCCACGGTGGCTAGGGTGGAACTAGGGTGTAAGGGTACACTATTTGCTCTCCACAGAGCAAGGGGAGAGGTGATTTGGGGACAGGGGGAAAGGCCAAGGCTGAAGCCTATGGCCCCCACCTGCTGGCATGGTTTTCTAGTCAGCCAGGCCCAGCCAGGCCAAACCGTCCCTGCGCTCAGGGCTGTGGGCAGCGTGGGCAGCATCAAGGCACTGAACTGAACAGCCCTGGCCACGGGGTGAGGGCTGCAATTTCCGGCCACCAGGGAAATGCAGGCCTTTTTCCCTTCCATTTTTAATTAGAACATTCAACCTTAGGAAATCTGTTCTCCACTGGAGCAATGTACGAGATTTGCTGCGGAATTTCCTTATCTGCTTCTTCACGGGGAAGCTGTGGGTGGAGGTGAGGGTATGAGTGTGTGCATGTTGGGGTAAGCGCCATGTGGGCCCCAGGGATGGGGTCTGCATGTGTGTTTCAGGGGCTCTGAAGACAGCTTTGTCCCTGTGGGTGCAGCTTCTGCTGTCCAGGGGGAGGTGGCTGGTGCAAGTGAGTGCACAGAGAGGCTGGTCAGGTGGATTCCTGGGTGAGGTGGGGACTCTCAGCCCTCCCCTACAGACAGCGGTGTCCGCCCTCGAGTGTCTCAAACGTGGTCTTGTGTGTGCGCAGGGAATTCGGTGGGCCGGAAGCACAAGGTCTCCACACCTGGTACCATCCAACCAGTCCCACCCCAGGGCCAGACAGCCCCGTTCTGTAGAGCTACGAGATGCGCCTGATGTGGACTGTGCTGAGCTAGTGCAGGGAGGTGAGGAGGAGGGCTCTACTGCCTGCCTCAGGGCGCCAGATTCAGGGTCAAGGACATGAAGAGAGAGGTAACGGGGTAGTTTGGGGAGAGGAATGCCAAGGCTGGAGGGCCAGGGATGGGTGAGTGGGGAGCGTCACTTGATCTAGTCCTCACCAAAGGCAGAGATCTTAGCCCTTTCTACTCCCTCTGCCCTGAAGCTCTGACAGTGACCAGTGTGGCAGACCCAGGCCCAGCGCTGGTAAAAATCCGCTCCTTATTTTCACTTTTACCATCCTGCCTTGGGGGCGGGAGGGTGGGGGGGCAGCAAAGTAGTCTAAGCGGACGCCCGTCGAGCGCCCGCCAGGTGGAAAACGCGGGCAGGATCAGCACGCTGCTCGGAACGGAGGAGGTGGGCAGGACGCGGAACCGGCCAGGCTGGCGGGCGAGGCGGCTGGGCGCGGGCGGAGCGCGGGGCGGCGGCGGCCGGCAGGGGGCGCACTCGCGCCCACACCCTGCGATCTCTCTCGCTCTCACACATACACACACACAGACACACACACACACACCACACACCACACACCACACACCACACACACACACACACACACACACTCACACGCACGCACGCAAGCACGCACGCGGCACACGCGCCCGCACTACCCGCGCCCGCCTGGCGCGCACTCGCGGCCGCAGGCAGGAGCTCGGCGCTCTCCCCGCCCGGCACCGGGCGCCCCCTCCGGCCCGGTGCCGGCCCCATGCCTGGCCGCGGCGGCGCGGCGCGCCTCTGAGACCATGTTCCGGGAGCCAGCGGCGGCCAGCCCAGGTGAGCACCACTGGGGATCTGTGCCCAAGGACGCGCGGGCGAGGCTGAGGACGGGACCCAGGAACCGGCAGGCAGGATGGCACCGGGCGGTGCGGGTGCGGCAGGACGAGGAGGACGAGCTAGCGCGAGCCACGGGGCTTGGGGGGCAGGGGACCTGGGTGCCGAGAGAGCGGGGGCGCGATGCCGGGGCGCCTGCCGGTCTCGGGCACTGTCAGCCAGGAACCTCAACTGGCTCTCGTCCTCTGGGAGAGGCGCGCCCCTCGCCGTGTCCTCCCGGGGAGTAGCCCATGCCCACTGCCTGCCTGGCACCCTCCAAGCCTCAGCCCAAGCCTTTCCTCCTACCTCAGAAATCACCCTGCCACCTCCTTGCCTGTGCCCACCTGTAGACGGGCCCCCTGCGGCTCCTGGCTCTAACCCAGCCCATCCAGGCTGCTCCCTGGACCCCCAACCGGTCTGGTGCTGACCTCTGGGCTACTCCAGGTGCAGCAATAGACATTACCCCAGAACCCGCACTTAGAGAGGTCTCAGGGCTCCTGGCTGCTAACCCAGGGCACAAGGCCAGAGGAGGGAAGGCTCCAAGACCAGCGCAGGCCAGCAGGCACCAGCTCTGCAGGCTCTGCCCTTTCCTCTCCGGCTGGATGTCCCTGCAGAAGGCAGGTGCTCAGCCAGCCGCCCATCTCAGTGAGGGCATCTGAGAATGACCCACTGGGCACACCGTGGTGCCCGTAGGCACAGGGAAGGAGGTGGAAAGGCCCAGGTTCTGGGAAGCCTCGTGCCCTTCTGGGAGTGTCCTCTGGGTGAGGGCTGAGGGGCACTGCCAGGAAGAGCCCTACCCTCTCTGCCTGCACCTCCCTGGCATCTCCCCAAGGGAGCCAGCATCCAGCACCTGCACCCAGCCAGCACCCCTGGCTCAGCCCGGAGTCCAGCTCAGGGAACAGAGTGGCAGGAAGGCCGTGTGTGAGCATCCCCCCTCGCAGCTGGCAGCCTCCCTCCTACTCCGCTGGGCCTTGGGCTCGGGCCGTGCCTTTGCCCTCTCTTTCTTCCTCCCTCCCCACCCCTCCTACGCCTGGGCACCATGACATCACCGCTCCTTGAGCACCTCTGCCCTCTCCACAGAGGCCAACTTGATGTGCTTGGCATATTCTGGGCAAAGGGCCTGGGATCCAGGCTGCCCCCATGGCCTGGCACCCCTGGACCTTTCTGTCACCTCCCTTGAATGGTCCTCCCTGTCTGTGATTAGAACCTGTCATGCCCACTGTGCTGTGACGGGCAGGAGCAGCTCTGAGCTTCACCAGCCTCTGGTGTGGGGACTGGGATACGAGAGGTCAAGGAGGCTGGAGAGGGCTAGGCCAGTCTGGACACATCCTCCCAGTGCCTGGCACCCTGCCCTCCTCTGGTCCCTACACTCGAGTTCGCACTTCTTTCTCCCAAAGGTCCTCAGAGGCCCTTGGGCTCTGCCCTCAGCCAAGGCTGTGTCCCCCACATCTGCCCACCCCTAGCTCCTGTTCCCCTTTGCCAGGCTCCAGGTGGGAGTGAAAACGCAGAGCCATTTCTGGGTGACTCAGGCTATCTCTCTGTCCCCCCGGCCCCAGGTACCAGAAGGCTTGTCCCTGTCGCCTGGGCCTCTCCCAAGAACACCTGCGGCCCACTCCTGTCTGTAAAGCCCTCCAGTGAGCTGGCTCCCTGAACCCCACGTGGCCCAGAGGTGCCTGTGGCTCCGGTCCCCCCACCCCTCGGAGGTTCCTGGGCTCAGCTGAGGTCCAGCACTCCTGGAGAGGACTGCTCCCTGCCCGGTGGGCCCTGTCCCCAGGCACTAGCCTTGCTCCTGCTCTGATGAACAGGAGGCCACAGCGAGAGGAGGACACAGACTTGTCCCCTCCCTGCACAGCACGGGTCCTGCTCTAGCCTGAACCTCCCAGCGGCACCTGCAGCCCCAGCCCTTTCCTGCTTTTCGAGCCCTGCACGGCTCCTTCTGCCCCTCAGATACCTGTTCCCTAGCCGGGCAGGGCCTCAGGAGGGTCAGTATTGCCGGGGGCATGCAGGATGGCATCTTGCTGCCTGCTCATGAGCCAGACCGACAAGGGTACAAGAGGGCACACAGGGCCATGGGGAGGTCAGGTCCCCAGGCCTGCCTGCCCGGCCTCTGCCTCTGTGAGCTTGTCCCTGGGGTCAGCAGGGCTCTGAGCTTCAGCTAGTCCCACCTGTTAGTGGCTCTGCTCCTCTGACAGTGCCTGGAGTCGGGGCAGGTGAAGGCATAGTGCCTGGGACAAGGGCCGGGCTGGGTCCCCGCTCACTAGGCAGTCCTGAGCCTACTGAGGCTGATGGGGTGCAGAGTGGGCTATGGATGTGGCCAAAGGGCAGTTAGGGTACAGCGGGGACCACCCTACTGATGGTGGCTCTCCCTGCCCTTCCTCCCTGAGCCTGCCCCTTCTCTACCTCCCAGGCTCAGTGCAGTTGGGGACTGAAGGTCACTGGGCTCCCAGAGGTACGGCAGCAGGGAGACCTGGGGCTGGGCGGGTCTAGTGTGGGCAGGAGGTGCCAGCCCTCAGGAGCTGTAGAGTTGCTGTGGAGATAGACTCTCATGGCCCTGATGCCCGCTGTTTTGTGGCCTCTTAAGGACCCAGGGGTGAGGTGGCTGGACGGGAGGGTGGGAGAGAGAAGTGGCCCCAGGCTGGGTGGGGGTGGTGCAGGCCAGCCAGTGACAGCTGAGACACAGCTGGGCAACACAGTGACAGATATGTGTCTGGGGAGCCTGGCTCGGCTTTGTCGGTGGGTCCTGGCCTGGCTGATCCCAAACCTGGGCCTCAGGCTCGCTGGCTCCCCCATCCCGGCCCACCGTCACAGCATGTCCAGCAGGAGGGCCCCTTTCTCTCACCCCCTCTTCACTGCCTCTGTTCTCACCAGGCTTTGAATCCTCACTGAATCTGATGGGCACTTTTCAATAACCGCTTACCCCACGCTGAGGCCGAGCTCAGCAGGAAGGAGCTGGGCGCAGGTGGGCACAGCAGCCAGGACCCACTGCCCACCCAGCTGCAGGGCAGTGACTGGCAGGTGGTGCGCGTGGCTTGAGAGGTCAGCTTTCTCTGTCGGGCAGTCACTGGTCTGGCCAGGTGCCGGAGCCAGCCTGTGCCAGATCCAGCCTGGGTGCCCTCCTGCCTTGCCAAGGAGCCCCAGCCAGTGGTGCCAAGAGAGCTGAGCCAGTTCTGTGAACACTGAGGTCCCTGACCTTGCAGGCCTTGAGGCAGGCCTGCTGGGCCCTGTCCAATTTGTATCTGGAGGGCAGGCCTTTGGTCTCACCTACAAGGTCCCTGAGGGCTGGAACAGAGTTGGCAGACAGCACAGACCTGTGGAAGGGCTGGATGGCTCCCAGAGCCTGTGCCTGGAGTCCCAACCAGTCCTGGGAAGGTGGGCTGGGCGTGGGGCCACTGGGGGCTCTGTAGACCCCACCGGAAGGGGCCCGAGAGGTGTGCAGCCTACGGGCTGGGCTGTAGCCTACTTAGTGTTTGGGATGGATGCATTCACGTGACTGCTCGTGTGGCGGCAGGCAGGGCGCGGCCACGAGGAGGCTGTGTGTGTACCGTGTGCAGTGCCAGGCGGCAGCTGGCCGCTGCGACAGCCTGCTGTAAACACAGCTAATGAGCGCATTTGTAGCGAGGTGTGCCCAGGTGCACCGGGAGCTGACGGAACGCGTTCGGGAGGGACCCGGGAGGGACCTTCCGCAGGTCCGTCCCCAGCCTGGCAGGGGCTGTGTCCTCGAGGGACCCGGCCTTCGGCCTGCCACGCCCTCCCAGCTGCCAGCCTGGCCACCTCTAGGGCCTCGCTGTGTGGGGAGCGGGGCCTCACCTGGCTGTGAGGCATGGTGTGGATGTGGGAGGCTTGTGGGTGCTTTGCATGTGCAGACACGAGTGTCACCGTGACTGCGGGTGTGTGGCCGGCTGGGTGGAGGCTGTGCCTCTGTGTGTGTGTACTTGCATGTGTACGCATGCACATGCGTACCCCGTTCCCCAGAGTGCTGCGAGGGCTGCACTGTCTTGACATGACCCCGGTAGAGAGGAGACCTAGATGCTAGACAGGCAGGTGCTGCTGGCCCTGCCCTTCTGGAGTGCAGAAGTCAGAGGGCCCCCGCGGGAAGAAGGAGGTGGCCCGTTCTGCCCCTCTGACCTGCCCTCCGTGGGCTCCCACAGTTCCTGCCCACATCAGAGAAAAGAGAGCCTGTTCAGACCCCGGAAGGCGGGGTGTGCTGGGCAGGTCCGTGCCAGCAGCTCCCTCCTCTAGCCAGCCGTGCTGTGAGGAGAGCCTGTGTGTGACTCCGCCCAGGGTGGCGCGAGGAGAGAGCTGTGTGGCTAATGTGCCCAATTAAATTACTGCCAGCCCTGCCGAGGCAGCCCTCCCGGCGGGGCTCTGGGTACAAATTGGATCCATCTCATTAGCACAGGGTAGTGGCAGCAGGGACAGAGCTGTGTCCAGCAGGAAGAGGCCCTGCCCCCCCCCGGCCCACACAGCCCCTCGCACCATCCCAGTCCATGATGGCAGACACCGGGGCCCCTGTGTGCCCCCTGGCCACCCCCAGGAAGCCCCAGGTGCTCCCTGAGCCCCGGTTTTGTTCCTCCAGGAAGGGATGACTTTGCAGGGGTTCAGGCTCCGGGATCTTCTCTCAGGTCACCCTGCCCCGTCCCTGATGACAGCCAGCTGCCCCCAGGGAAGCACCTGTGTGCTGCCTCCATGGCTTCCATCAAGGCCATGGTCTGGGACAGCTGTCCATGCAGGATCTGGCCGAGAACCTGAGCACGCCTGTGTTAATGACAGTGAGTGTAGTGGGCTCAGGCGGGGGCACTGGGCAGGGCCCGGGTGCAGCAGGACAGGCCTCAGCCTCCTCCTGGCCTCCACCTGTTTGGGGCCTGTGGGACCCTGCGGGGTGCACTGCTGCTGCTCCAAGGTGGTGCCAGGAGCCACGAGCAGGACAGCCAAGGTTGATGCCCACAGAGCACCACGTGCTGTCCCTGGCACTTAATATGGGCACGCTGCTAAAGCATTGGGCACCTGGGAGGTGACCCATGCTGCTGGCCCAAGGGCAGTTTCGGGGCCAGACCTAGGCCCAGGAAGAGGGGAGGGCTGGCCGGCTGCAGGAGCAGGTACAAGGTGGCACTTGGGGAGGTGGGGGCAGCACTGCAGTGGCCGGCGGGGGTACAGAGCAGGAGGAGGTGGAACTCGGGCAGTGAGATGGCGCCAAATCACCTCAACAGGAAAATGGAAGAAATGGGTTCTTTAATTAGGCAGGAGGTTCGTGTGGAGATACAAGTCTCTGTAATGGACTCCACGGCAGGGCAAAGGAGGGGAGGAAGCTGGACCTGCCTCCGCCCACCTCTGCAGCGTCTGGCCACACAGGGTGGGCCTCTGCAGCTCCTGTGGGATGGTCCCTGCCCTGATGAGCCTGTGGGGGCAATCAGGCCCAGCCTGGTGCAGATGGGCACCAATGTGCCTCAGGAGCTCACCCAGCTCCCAGGACATCTGGGAGGGATGTGGGGCCAAGGTATTCCTGAGTCCATGTGCCTAGGGATGCTTCCATGCCCAGCACCAACAGCGGGCATCTGGTCCAGCCTGAGTGGCCACAGCTCTCACGTCAGCCGCCAGGCCTGCCCGGGCCCCACTAGAGCTAACCTGTCTCCATGGCAGTGAGGCAGGCCGCCCTCTTCTCTGTGCTCATGGCCCCTGGCACAGGGACCCATTCATAGTAGGGCCGAAGTATATCTTCCCACTTCCGGGGGTTGTCACTGGTGGCACACACACCTGTTGGCGACTGGCCCTGTGTGCACATATGATATGTGCGCCCTGGGGAGAAAGCAGCAGCCATGGTGCCCACCCACCGCAGGAGGGCTGCATCCCAGGGCCCAGTGCCAGGATGGGCCATAGGCCTCTGCCTCGGGGGCTGTAGGGGAAAGCCAGCCCAGAGAAGAGTGGTCGGGCTTGCTGAGGCCAGGAGCCTGAGGGGAGTGAGCGATGACCGCTGGCCCTGCTGAGCCTGAGCCTTCTCCACGCATTATTCTGTCTGACCCCAGCACCTGTCCTGCAAGAAAAAGACACGAGGAACCAGAGGCCTGGCGGGTCTGGCTGAGTCCGAGCAGGGAGGAGGATCCAGTTGGGCCAGGTCCCGACCACTGGGCCATGCTGCCCAGAGCCTCCCTTAGCCTACTAGGCTCCTCGCCAGCCTGTCTCTCGGCCTGTCTCTCGGCAGTGCTGGGAGTCAGGGCTGGCAGCGGAGCTGGACTCGTGGTGTCCTGCAGCCTTCCCTCGTGGTTCCCCGGTGTGCGGCTTCTCTGTCCCATACAGCTCTCTTCTCTGGGCAGGTGAAGGCCTCTCTTGCCAGGGGGCATTCCTGGGGGGAGAGGAGGAGCCCTCACTACCTGCTTGGCACCTGCCAGCCCCGGGGAGCTGGTAGATTGTCTGTGCGGCCCCCAACCTCCTTCCTCCTCTCAGCCCCCGCCTGGTTGGGGAGGTGCGAAAGGAGCGATTTCACAGCCTGTCAGCTGAGTCCTAAAAATACCCAGCACTCTGCGATGCTGGGCAGGGGGAGGAGAGAGCGGGGCCAGGGGAGTGCCGTGGTAACAGCCAGCGGCAAGAGTCCCGCTCAGGAGCCAGGGAGGCCAGCCGCCAGGTCCCCAGCCAGCCTGTGTCTGGCACTGACCAAGCTGGGATCGGCACCCCAGGAGTCAGTGGCACTCGAGACTCAGGGAGGCCCCGGTCTCCACTAGAAACGCAGACCCTTGGCCGGGGCTGCGTGTGGTGTCCCCCTCCCTCCAGCTCAGCTTGGCTGACATCTTTGACCGTGGGGCCGGGCTGCACCTGAGCCTGCTGACCTCCCAGAGAAGGTACCTGCTTCTGATAGAGGAAAGGCATGGGGCCAGGTGCCAACAGGTGTGTGCCAAGCTGTGCAGGCCACCCAGGCACTAGAAGAAACCAAGGAGGAGGGGGGTCCACATCACCGCCACAAGGCCCTGCACTGTGGCACGTACACGTGTCACAGACCAGCTCTGATACTCGAGAAGGGCCCGGCGTGTCCATGCGGGCCTGCTGAGGCTGCCGCATCCTGGGTTCTGGAATGCTTCTGGCCATGGGTGACCCTGCGAGGCTGTGCCAGGTGACACGTGAGGACACGAGGGCAGCGGGACAAAGACATGAGCGACCCATCTGCCCATGCAAACCTGGGCCCTGGGTACCTCCCACATGGAAACGAGATGGCACGTTGCCCCAGGGGGCACAAGTTAGGAAGTAATGTGAAGTGGGAACCAAAGCCTGAGGTTCTGGATCAAAAGTGCGGGGTTCAAGTCCCAGTCCCCATGTGCTGACTCCGTGTGACCTCGGGCAGCTGGTGGCTCACCCATGAAGCAGAGACAATAGCACCGCCTTGGCCCCTTGGGAAGCCCCACGGGCCACGTCTGTCACAGGGCCAGCCCTCATTGCCATCAGCTGGATGGGGAGATGCAGGTGGGAGTCCCGAGGCCGAGGAGGGCCAGTGACCTGCCCAGCGTTGTACAGTGAGTCTAGAACCCTCAGACAGGGCTCGCTGGCTCTGTGATGTCATGGTACTGCCCCCTCGGGGCCACCAGGAAGCCCTGCAGCACAGGGTACAGCAACCTGGCCTCTGGAACTCAGATGGCGAGCCCTGGGAGCTTGAGCCTCAGCATCCTCAGCTGATCCACACTGGAGGGGTCCTCGGGCAGTGGCCAGCGCTGCAGACAAGGCCGTCGCTCGCCCTCCGCATCTCGTCCCTTGCCCACAGTAGGCTATGTGTGAGCTGTGCCTCACGGACTGCCATGGGGCCAAGTGGCAGGCTGCATCCTGCCCTCAGCAACACTGGCTGCCATCGTGCCCCTGTAGGACCCTCACTGCCTTCTGCCTGACACCGACACCCACAGTTCAGATCAGGAGCTGACTTACTGACAGCCACAGTGGGCCTTCGTGTCTTGTGCCTGGGCGGGAGCCCAGCCAAGCACTGCGCTCCACTTGGAGCCCCTGCATCTGGCCCACCGTGTGCTGGTGCTATGACCTTGAACCGGCAGGCTTCCCCACTGGGCCTTGACCTGCCTCTGAAGACGGGGGAGCTGTGGCCCAGGTTTCAGAGGCAGCTGGTCATGTTGCTGTGTGACCTAGGTGGCCACGGCTCTGCCCACTGCTGGGGTAGCAGGTTGGCAGGGAGGGAGGCCGCCTGGTGGCTGGCATCGTGCTGCCTGTACCTGTGGCCACGGAGGAGGGTTCGCAGGCCCGGCTGGCTGGGCACTGACATTGGGGAGGCTCAAGGACAGTGACGTGGAGAGAGCCCTTGTTGGGCTCTGGGAGCTGCCGCTGCAGCCGTCCTCCCCCGCTCTCCTCCCTCTTCTCCTTGGGGCTTTCCTTCAGCAGCTCCTCCTTCCTCCTGTCCTTCGCTCCCCCCCTTTCCCAGAGCCTCCTGGTCTCTACCTCTCCCTCTCCTGTAGTCTCAGCGACTTTCCAGGACATCTTCTCCTCCTTTCCCTGCACCCTCCTCTGTCTCTGGCCCCTGGGCGTCCGCTCACCTTTCCTCCTTCCCTTCCTGCTTGTCTCTGGGCCTCTCCAGCTCCCCCTGCTGCTCGTGGCCTAGGTCTGTCCTCCCAGGGCTCATCGCCCCTCCTCCCTGGCGCTCCCCCCTTCAGAGCCCTCTCTCCCTAGCACCCCCACTTCTCTTCTTCTGGCCCTTTGGGGATTCCTGGCTCCCCTCCCAGCCTTCCTGACCAAACAGACCCCCATCCAGGCCGCTTCCAGAACCTCCACCACCCTGACCCCCTGAGCAGAGAAAGGCGTCAGTCCAGGGCCCAGGGACTGGCAGCCTCGCTTCCTAATTAGCAAGAGGTAATTGCTTGGGAAAAAAATTTCATTTAGAGTGAGACTCCAAGTTAGAGCTGAGCTGGCCAGTGGGCCCTGGGGAGTTGGAGGGGAGCAGCCTGGGTCAGGCCATCTGGCTGCCCCAGGGGACAGAGGCCTTTGCTGACTTCGGGACCCTCGCCTTGGGCTGCCTGTGCATGAGTCTGGCCCCCCTGCGGGCTGTGTGTCCTGGAGGTGGCCTCTGACTCCTTCATGCCTCCCTCTGCTCTCCAGGGGCAGCGCCGTCAAGGGGCAAGGCTGCCACTGCCCACTTCCTCCATGTCAGGAGCTCAGTGCAGACACTGGCTAGGAAAGCACTTAGCGCACCGTGCAGGGTGGGGTGGGGCTGTCTTACTCACGTGGCTGTCAGCTGAGTGGTGGGGATGGTGGTGTGACTCCTGAAGGAGGTGAGGGGGGATGGTGAGGTGCGAGACTGAGGGCAGTGAGCCGCTGTCTCCTGTGCTGGTCTCCAGACTCTGCTGCACAGTGTGAGGGTCCGCTCGCCTCCCTGAACCTCTTTCTTCATCTGTAGGGTGCTGGCACCAGTGCTTCCTGGGGGAGTATTGTGAGGCTGAGTGGCCCACTGAGTGCAGAGCCCACTGTCCAGTGCTGGGCACACATAAGTGCTCTATAAACAATGCCAGCGAGGTCTACTGCAGTGAAAGGCTATTACCTGTTCCTTCCTGGATCCAGCCAGAGAAGCTGTGCTTTGGGGCGCCATCTTTGTATGGCTGTTTTGGGAAGGGAGTTTCCAAACCCGCTGAGGCTTGTATCACAGAGTCCTGGGCAGTGCCAGGCATGGGTGCAGTGCATCCCACAGAGATCTGCAAGGCTCTTACTCAGATGAGGTACAAGGGCCGGGCCCTCGGCTCTGGGGGAGGCAAAGTACAGGTCTTTGCATCCATATTGGCCAGGCACTGCAGCCAGCGGAGGGGTCAGAGTTTGTTTAACATGTTCACCCCACATCCCTGACGTAGTCTGTCCAGCTGGGATGAGTCTCTGCCATGACCCAGGCTGTATGGCACCCAGCAAGGCCAGGACGCAGTCAGACAAGTTGGAGCACACAGGAGTTGGGCGACGCTGTGGTCTCTGAGTGCCAAATTGTCCCGGGGGTGCAAGGGTGGCAGGGTGGCCTCTGTGTTCCTGCCCTGCAGGCCTGGCCTGTGCCACTGCTGGGACCTTCGGTGTTAGGCGCTGCATGCGGCGTCACTGTAGCCACCAGGGGGCGGTGCAGCTGCTCCTCTAGAGGGAAAAGAGGCCGGCATCGTTCACCTAATGAGGGGACGTTTCTATCCCAAGTTGTACGATCGACAGGGGTCCACGGTGGGTTGCTGCTGTGCTGGGTCAGTGAAAGTGGAACGCTGTGCTACGGTAGAGGAGCGGCTTCAGGCTCTCCGACGGCAGAGGACGAGGCCGGGGCCACTCCGGATCTCTGGTTCAGCACCACGGACAGAGAAAAACGTCAGCACTGCGGACAGCGCCCAGGCACAGGGGCCTGTGCTGAGGCCAGAGGGAACCGCCCACACTGAATTCCAGCTGAGGGCCAGAGAGCTCGGTGAGCTCAGTGAGTCGCCCTAGATCACACAGCCAGTCTGGCGGAACCAGACTCAGACCCTCGTGGCTGTCTGTCCACTCTCCCATACCTGGGTCCCCCAGCCCTCTCTCCTTCGCTGTCTCTGGGAGCTGTAATGCTGCATCCTCAAGAGCCCTTGAGCTGGCAAAGATTAAGCAACGCCCCTCCACCACCAGGATTTGAGTCCTCAATGGAGGGCGGTTCTTTAGCCCTGTGGCCTGGACTTGAAATGTCAGGTGGGGGAGTGAGAACAGACTCCTGGCCCCAGGAGCCTCCCTTAGCCTCCGAGGCTCCTCCCTGTGGCCTGGAGAGGCAGAGTTAGGTTGTCAGAGCTCTATGGCGTTCTGAGATCCTCCTGTGAAAACCAGTTCAGCATCCCAACTCCAACTTCTTTGCAGCCGTGTATTATTAATAACAATAAGATGCTGATTTAGGCCAAGGCACAGCAATGCATTATTCATAGGAGTAACTGGTGGTCAGGGCCCACACTTAATCATCGCCAGTGCCCAGCCTGCCTCCTGCCTTCGCTTGTGCGCCCGGCAGAGGCTCTTCTCGCACTCCGCTCCTCCTTCCTTTGGCCCCTGCTGCTCTGATGGATGGGTCATTTTCATGCTGTCCAGGCAGCTCATGAGAGCTGGGCTCCAGGTGAGTGGAGGGCAGCAGGTCCCCAGTTAACTTGGCTGGTGCCTGACAGCTCAGACTCCACACTCAGAGCCACCAGCTGGCCTTGTCTGCCCTGCGTGGCCTTGACTTGGTGACTTCTGGGCTGAGGAGATCTCCAGGGTCTGGAGATGGCTCCATGTTGTCCATCTTTTGAAGAGGGAACTGGGCAGCACTGTAGGCAACTGGTTGGCACAGGAGGTTACTTGGCAGCAGAGATCTCGGAGCCTCCATTAAATGCAGCGATGATGTGAGACTGGCTGAACCATACAGCACTGCAGACCATCCTGTGAGCACCAGCAGGCCGTCATTCCCAAGGCTAAGCTGCTAGGAGAGAGAGCAGGTGGGGAGGGCCTGGACCCAGCCTCGCTTGCCAGGCCTGAGGCCTTGTGCCCTTGAGGACGTCAGCATGCATGTGGGTCCTGACATGGCCCTGTCCAGTTTCTCCTGGAATAGCTTCTGGGCTGTCCGGGTGATCCTTCACTGGCTGTTTACTCATTGGCACCTCTGAATTCGAAACCATCTGCAACCAGCCACCCTCTGAGCCCCAGCCAGCAAGCTCTCCTTGGCTCCCTCACGCACTGTCTGTCTCTGTTGTGTCAGAGCGGGGAAGCCCGCTCGTGCTGAGCCCCTTTTCAGGGACTTGTGACTCTCCCCAACAATCCCTCTCAGGCCGTGTTCCTGCCCTGGTGAGGGACTTCTGCTTCAGGGCCTAGTCCCTTCTTCCCCCTTGCTCCCCTGCTTTCCTTATTTTCTTTTTCTCCTTTCAGGGAAAGAGCTGCCCCTTCTCTAGGGGATCAGAGTACAGAGGTGATGAACAGCTGCGCCTGGCTATCTGGGCTTTGGGGTCTGGCCCTGTGGCTTTCTGCATGTTCCTCTGCACCCCACCTTGTGCCAGTTTTAGGGTGTGTGTTGGGTTGGGGGAGGAAGGGAGGAAGTCAAGCCACCAAAGATGTCCCCTTTCCTGCCCAAATCACCATGGGGCTGGTAGATGCCCTCCCACCTTCCTCCTCTCCCATCTGCTCCACCTGCACGTGGCAGGCACTTCCTGTGCAAACCTGCAACTCTGGCTCCCTGCTCTCCACCTTGCACGTCATCGTGGGGGCTGGGAGGCGCCGCGGTGCAGAGCAGGTGGGAGGAGGCGGCTCGGGATGGGAGGTGCTGCAGACACAGCCCCAATAGCACTCAGCTTTCTCCCCAGCATGTCTGTGCCAAAAACACATCAGAGACAGTGCCCTGGGCACATCCTAGCCACACTTCCTGCTTGCTGATCCCAGTCCCCAACTTACTCTGGCACATCTGGGGGCCGAGCCACTGTCTGTGGAGGGCGCTCTTGCGTGGGACAGCACACATATGTCAGAGGGCCCTCGGGACCCAGAGTTCTTCAGCCCACCGCAGCCAGCCTCCACTTCATCTGGTCGGCTCATCCCCTTCTTCCTGTCCCTCTGTCCTTGGCATGGCCTGTTCTTCAGTGGACAAGAGGCCAAGCCCAGGACGTGGGTCTCAGAGGCCTCCGCGCCTCGCTTCTGCTGTATGCACTTTGGAGCACAGAGCTCTTTCTGTCTCTCTCATGGAGTGACGGGAGGAAGGGATTTGTTTTCAGAGGGTGCTGAGGCCTGTGCTTGTGATTCTGCACTAGGTGGACTAGTTGCCACTGCTAGAGGCACTTGGTAAGGGACACAGTGGATTGAGAGGGGCCACAGGAGCCTCCAGGAGAGGGGACATCATGTTGAGACAGCTCTGGGAGGGCATGGGGAGCGTGGCGGTACATGCGGGTTCTGAGGGAAACATGCACACGGACTCCCATTGTGCCCCTCTGGCGACACAGGTGCAGAGTGCGGGAGGGGACTGCACTCAAGCAAAGGCGATTGGACATGGGCATGTGTAGTTCAGGCCTAGAGAAGGAAGAGTACATGGTGTCAGTGTCAGCATGCGTGTCTACAGCTTGCATGCGTGTGCAAGCTGTGCTGTCCGTGGCCTGTGTATCTCTTCCACCCCTCCTGTCGCCCCTATGCAGCTGGCATGCCAGCCTCAGAAGTCCCTTCCCTCTCCAGCAGCCGCCCAAGGTGCCCTGCAGTGGGTGGCCCTGTTTGATTCCATTCATCCATAAATCGTGGCTGGCTGTGGAGATGAGAAGGAGCCAGGAGTGGAGAAGAGCCTGACGAGGGACCGGTGGGTCTGCAGCTCCCGCCAAAGCCCAGTGGTTTGCAGCTGCTGCCTGCACAGCCTGGCCCGAGGGCCTCCCCTTCTGTGCCCAGACACTCACGGATGCTTAGAAGTCCAGTGAGGTCCCGGAGCTGGAGTGTGCGTGACCTCTGACCCCACTGTTCTGGGGGATCTGGAAGTGCCCAGTTCAGCACTCACTCAGTGCTCACTGAGCAACAGCTCTGCAGCCAGATTTAGGTACCAAGCATGCGATGTCGCCGGGGAGGCTAGCTGCCGTCTCTGCCCTGCTCATCCCACACCAGGTCTGTGCAGAACACATTATATGGGTTAATTCCTTAAACCTTGCCCAAGCCTTGTGGGAATCATGTGATTCTTAGCCCCCGAGTGCAGAGGGGGAAACTGAGGCCTACATAGATTAGGGCCAGAGCTTGGCAGACCTGGCCCCAGGCGGTGAACTCCAGAGCCCTGCTCGCTATCAGTGTACCAGAGACAGGTGCCGGCCTTGTGGGATGGGAACGCAGAGGCAGGAGGCGTTCGTCCTGCGGGGCAGGTGGGGAGGGCTTTGCAGAGCTGGTGTTTTCCTCTGAACCTAGAGGGTCAAGAGTGCGTCCCATGAAGCTTGGCGGGGAAAGAAAGGGGCCTGTTTTGCATGTGTGTGAAACTTCTCACTGCTGCCTCTCCTGCTTCCTCTCTCCTATGTTGTTTGGGTGACAAATGAGATAACATATGCAAGCCTGCACATTCAACAAATATTTACCAAGCGACTGTGTATGTCAGATGAGAACTTGTCACAGAGGATGCCAAAGGGCACGGCAGACACAGCCGTGTCTCCATGGCACTGTAGTGTGGCACATAGTAGGTACTTAGCAAGTGGAAGCTCCTCCTAGAGGCCTGCAGTTCCTTCTCATTCGTTCTTGCAGTAAACCTTTATAGAGCACCTTCTGCCCTCCAGGCCCTGACCTTGAAGCAGGGCACAGTGGGGAGCAGGGCATGGAGCCCTGCCCTGGGGCCTGCTGGGGCCAGGCTGTGCCCCCAGGACTTCATTGGACCATGAATCCAAGCTCTGGCCAGCCACAACGCAGAGGCAGGAGGCATTCCCATAGGAACGTCCCATAGACCTGGCAGAGGGTTGGCAGCGTACCTGAGCCATACCTCACTCACAAGACAGCCCAGCGCTGGAGCCTTGGGCCCGTGATGCCCCTGGACGACTCACCTTCCTCCAGGCCTCCAGTGCCCTCTGTCTGCCCTTGTCTGCATCTCACCCAGGGCCTGGGCTATCATCTCTGCCCAAGGGTAGGTGGCGGAACCCTGTGCCATCAGAAGGCTGACTCGGACTGCAATATTTTCCTCCCCCAAATGCTAATATGCTGACAGTAAGGGGACTTGAAACCCTGCGTGTCATCTGAGCAAGACAGCAAGACCTCCAACTTTGCCTGGAGAGGACTGGGAGGGGACACAAGAGCTGTCAGCGGGGATCTGGAGGCCTGTCACACGGCAGGATGGCTGCCTGCTCCCACAGCCCAGCTCGAGGGCAGGCTCGGGCTGGTGGGGATGTTGGGGAGGCCCGCCTGCAGGCGCAGCGTCGGTGCCTGCTGAGCTTCCCCGGGGCACTGTGTATCCGTGCACAAGCCTGCCCCTCCCAGCTGGAGCCATGGTGACTGCTCGGGAGCAGCTCGCTCTGGCAGGCAGGCATTGCACACTGCCCCTCTGGATGGGACACCCCTCCAGGGTGCACAGGCCAAGGACACCTGTCACTTTGATTCATGTCAAGGCCATTGACAATAGCAGGCGCTCACTCCCTCCCCACCAAAGGCTGTTGGAGGGGCCAAGGGGACGGAGGGACCTGGTGGGGAGGAGACAGCTTCCTGGAAGACGACACAGGCACTGTGTGGTGGGAGAGCGAGAGTCACCATCACAGACAACAGAGCAGCAGGTCCTCTGCTTCAGACGGACTTCCTTACACCTGCTCAAGGTGGGGAGCTGAGGGGACAAGCCTCTTCAGCTCAGCACCCACCTCCAGAGCCCCGGAGAGGGTCCAGGAAACCCCAGGGCTTCCAGAGAGTACACTCCGGGAGCATGAGCTGTCACCTGTTTGGTAGGAATGATGTCGGGGCACAGGGCGTGGGCTCTGAGCCATACTGCCCTGAACCCCAGCTGTCCCATTTACAAATGGGTCAACTGCCAACATGGCATCTGACCTCTCAGTGCCTCAGTTTCCCCACTTGTAAAGATGAGAACAAGGACAGCCATACTGCAGATCTCGGTTGGAGCAGTGAAGACTAAGTTGTTCCTGCCTAGATAGTGCCTGGGGTGCCTGTTGGGCAAGGTTGGATCTGCTCTGCCACAGATGACAGCCTGGGGCCTGAGGCTTCCACAGCACGCCCGCAGCTCATGTGCTGGACCAGTGCCCGAAGGCTGCCCAGGTCAAGGCGTGAGGGTAACTAGGAATGGCACGGGGACTTCCTGGGGCTGAGGCTACACGCTAGGTGCAGGAGGCTCAGCAGGTGGGTAGGTGGGCCCAGGAAGGAGCCATGGACTGAGCTCCTCGTGGAGGGAACGGGTTGTGCCTGGACTTCCCAGCATGCTGGGGGGTGGGGTGGGAGAGAGCTGGAGTGAGCGTGGACCGTCCTCCGTGAGGCCACAGAGAGGCCTGGAGAGGGAGGGAAGGCGGGGCGAACAGCTCAGGAGCAGGACTGCCGATCTGTCGGGTTGTAATCACCACACTCGCTGGCACCAGCAGCCCACACAGGCTGCGCTGCCGATAAACCGCGTCTCCTCAACTCGAGGACGCTGGCGTTCACCACCTGCGCGGTCTGCCCTGCTCCACGTGGACCCCGCACAGTCATCTGCGGTCACGGTGTCGGTTTTGTTCACGTGGCTGAGCTCGTGTTCACAGCCTGTGGGGAGGGGAGGGCTCGTCTGTGTTTACAGAGCGGAGGACGAGCGTTTTGACACTTGTCCACACAGCTGAGAGGATGTAGGGTTTGGGTGGAAGAGTGAGGTTTTCCTCATGGGCAGGTGTTGGCGGTTGTGAGGGACGTCAGGGTTCCCCTCATGGGTGCCCCCAAAAGAAGCAGCTGGGGAACCCTAGGAGGACATTGCAGGCAGTGTAGCTGGGGCTGAAAACTGTGGGAAGGAGGTTGGGAAGGGGGCTCAAGGGCCAGGGGCTGAGAAGGCGGGGAAAGTGTGCTAGCAATGGCCAAGGTCCCCTTCCATTACACCTGCGGCTGGGGGCCCATGGCCCGCCCTGGTGGGTGTCAGCAGAGAGCCCACAGGAGCTCCGCCTCAGGGCTCAGAGGAGGGGAGCAGGACGGTGGAAGGGCATGCTCAAGTTAGGGTCTCTTTTTTCAAGGGATCTATGGGCCTGGTGCAGCTGGCCCAGCCGAAGAGTACCTGGGGCTTCCCACATGGCGGTGTCTGGTTTGGTGAATGGCACAGAGACCAAAAGATAAGCCAGATGGCCCAGGTCCCCCATTTCACAGATAAGGAAAATGAGGCATTGAAGGGGAGGGGCTCCCGAGTTTACCCGAAAGCAGAGCTGGAGTGACACGCAGGGCTCAGGACTGGGAGCTGGGACTCTCCTGGCAGTCCACGAGCAGGGAGCAGCAGCCCCGGCCTTGAGGTCTGACCTGTGTGTTCTCCCCAGGGGCGCCCACCCGCGATGTCCTGCTGGTGTCCGCCATCATCACCGTCAGCCTTAGCGTCACGGTTGTCCTCTGCGGCCTCTGCCACTGGTGCCAGCGCAAACTGGTGAGATCCTGGGCCCTGGGGTGGGGCGGGGCCTGGCCTTGCAGTCCCTTCCCACGCAGCTCTCCTGCCCGCACAGTGAGGCACGCACGCGTGGGAGCCCTTGCCGCAGGCGCCCACATTTGCCTGTGTCTGGGTCCCACGCATCTGCTGCTACTCCCTTAACCACACACCTGAGGGCTTGCACGCCAGTAGCTGCACACGCGCGCGTACGCCCCACACTGCATGGAGACCGCAGACACACACGCGAAGACTGAGAATCGGCTTCGGGCCCCACCCCTCCCGCGCCGGCTGGACCAGGCCTCCGGCCAATAAGGACTTCCGCCCGCCCTCTCCCCCCAGATGGGCGTGGCTGGGCCGGGTTTCGCGGCCAATGAGAAGGCGCCGCCCGCCCTATCCCCGCTGCCCATCCATCCATCCAGAGGCTCTGGTTTGTACAAGCACAATCGGCTGCTTTTCATTTTTAACGAGGGCTGGGGAATGTAGGAGCAGGACCAGGCCATCAATAAGTAACGAGACCGACAGGACGGATATTAGTCACCCGAGGTGCCGGGAGGTGCAGCGGGCTGAGTCACCCTCCTCCCTCGCACCCCGTTTCTCACCTGTCCTAGGGGGAGTGGGGCCGAGGGCGCCCGCTACGCGGGACCTTTGCAGGGCTGGGTCGAGGGGCCCCTGTCAGGCCGAGAGGGCGCAGGTGCCTCTTCTGGGAAGCCACTATCTCCCTGCCTAGCCAAAGAGCCCACAAGACAGAGGGGCTCCCTGCCGTGAGATCTTGGGGGACCCTAGAGGCTCCTGGAAAGCCAAGCGGGGCTCCTGGTAAGGCGAGCTGAGGAAGCACAGTGTGCCCCGTCGCCTGGCTGCGCTCTGCGCCGCGGGAGGTGTGAGTGTGTGTGACCTGCCCCCCCCCCCGCCTGTAGGTGTGGGCCCAGGCTGGCTGCCTGCACTGACCCGAGTCCCTGGTCTGCATCTGTCTGGGCTTGGACTGTGGTGGAGGTTGAATGTGTCTGTGGAGCAGGGTCCATCCGTCTGCCTGTCTGTTGTCTGAAGGCAGGGAGAAGGCTCCACACTGCTAGTGACCTTGTGTGTGTGCTGAAGGTGTTAATTAAGGGCAGCGTGTGTGTCTGTGCATGCTGGGTAGCAGGAGGTGGCCATTTCAGCAGACCCTGGTGTGAGCGGTCGTGTGCGTGTGTGTGTGTGTGTGTGTGTGTGTGTGTGTGTTCAGGCGACTTCCAGAGTCAGGGCAGACTGGCCTTGCCAGCCCCTACTCACCTCCAGCAAGGCCAGAGCTGAGGGACAGCTTCAGAGATGGCAGCTTTCGTAGCCAGTGCAGGGAGTGCCTTGGGTAGCCATGCTGCCGGCAGTGGCTCCTTGCCCAGTCCCCGCAGCACAGAGCCATCCACCAGGACCTCTTTGGGGTCCAGACGAGCCTGTCCTCTCAGCTTGCCCTGTATGCAACATTACCCCCCTCCCGGCCCCATGGGTCTCGAATGTCAGGAAGCTTTTGGTCAGTCAGGTCCCCTTGCTATAGAAAAGGCTTTCAGCCCAGATCCCATTCCCAAATGTTGATAATGTCCTTCATCTTTAGCTGGCTTGCTGAGATCAGCCACCCTCCTGACAGGCAGGTCGGGGGGCAGAGCCACCTTAGGGCTCCACGGGCTGCTGCTTCCTGTCCCCCCACCCTCCTAATCTGCCCTTCCCAGTTCCTGTGCCCATAGTACCCCAGCCACAGAGAAGGACTCCAAGCCTTGGAAGGGGAGGGGCAGGCAAAAGCTTCCAGGGTACCTAGGCAAGCAAGGTCACTCCCAGCCCTCCCTGGCCTTGGGGCAGGGGCAGCTAACTCTCTTGGACCACAGAGAAAGGGGCATTGGAGATGCCCTGCCCCACACTGCCAGTTGCTGAGGTCCTGGGGGCTGGGCTGCCCCTTGAGGGTCCTGGTGGAGACCAACCTGGTCGCCACGGGGTGACCCAGCCCTAATGTGCCCAGTCAACACTGGGACTGTTTGGGAATGAAGGGAGGGGTCTTACCAGGTTAAGCTCAGCAGCGGTGACCGGCCTCGGGGTGGACGTTCCCAGCCCAGGTGCTGAGAGCACAGTCCTGCCTTGGTGGCTCTGTTCTGTGATGTGGGAGCTCAAGTGAGTGAGGCTGGACGTAACCATGTCTGGGGGAACCCTCGCCCTCCAGGGGCTCGCCTGGTGGCACTGCACTTGCAGGAAGGAGGGAGGAAGGACAGAGCCAGGGCCTTGGGCAGGGCACAGGGGCTGCTGTGTATTGCTGGGGACCCCGTGGTGGGCAGGAGCCTCCGGCACGTGGCCCCAACAGGTCCTGTTTTGCTCCCAGGAGGGTGAGATGACTGACTGCTGTGGCTGCAGTGCAGGGGGGTGCGCGCCGGTGTCTGTCCCCACTCAGCAAGGCAGGGGCCAGTGCCCGCTAAAACAGCCGCCCTGCACTGCACCCCCAGCCACATCCACCCTGGCCCCGGCCCGAGGCCGAGCCGCGCAGGGGTGCCAGGGTGCCGGTGAGGACGCTCAGCAGCCCAGAATGTTAATGGGGCCGGCGTGGCACGAGCTAAATTTAGAAACCCACACCGGGAAGGTGAATGGTGCTCACCTTCCCAGGCACAGCCCCGCCACCCCCGTCCCAGCCTGGGGCATGGGTGAGGGCATCCAAAGCCTAGGCTGTCTCCCATCCCACGCCAGGCTCTCCTCAGCCAGGGGTCAAAGGCACCCACACAGGCTGGGACGGCGCTGGTTACAGCCCCAGGCAGGACGAGGAACCTGGCCTTTCCCTGCCCTGCTTTCCACGTCACTGGCCTCTGCCAGTCCTGCCCTGCAGGACGCCGCCCCCACCATCTGCAGGTGGTGACGTGGCCGGCATGACGTGTCCAGGCCCCCGAGAGCCGTCTGTCCATGGCAGAAGGAACTGTCTCTGGGCACCAGGCCAGAGGCCCAGGGACAGCAGACGAGCTGGGCCTGACACCTGGGCTGGCGCCAGGTAGGTGTTGTGGATGGCAGGCAGGTCCTAGAGCAGCCAGCTGGCCCCAGAGCAGTGACACTGCCACACCTGGGCTCGAGGCCTTGCTGCCTCTTTGCTTTCCCTGGAGCCCCTGTTCCAGGAACCCCAACAGTGACCCCGTGCTGTCTCCACAGGGCAAACGTTACAAGAACTCCTTGGAGACCGTGGGCACACCAGACTCGGGGCGTGGGCGCAGCGAGAAGAAGGCCATCAAGTAGGTGCCGGCTGCCAGTTTGAGTGCCACACAGCAGCCCAGGCTGGAGGAACCCCTTCTGTCCCCTCCTCCTCGGGCCTGGCCACACATATCTACATGGTCCCCTCACTCCAAGCTGTCCATGGGGCGCCCAGGCCCCCTTCTCTGCCCACACCCTCTAGACCAGCACAACAGCAATGCGTGTGCCCTCCCTCAGCCCAGTTGCCATCCCTCCATCCAGTCCTCAAGTCACACACACTGTCCCCAGCCCCAGGACAGCCTTGAGACCCCCCAGCTCTTTCCTTGCCCCTGAATCTGGTGAGAGTGGCCTCCTTGTGGGCTTAGGTTCTGAGATACAGAGGGGCATCAAGAGCCCCGGACCCAGCTGCCGTGCTGGGCTCCGCTGCCCCTGCCTGGCTTCTCTGCTGAGCCTGGGGAGCTTTCAGCCGTCCATCTGTCACCGCCCATTGTCCGTAGGCAGGTCCACTGCCCACGCTGCCCCTTGGCCAGCGCTCTGCCGAGTCTCACCAGAAAACTCAGGAGAGGACCCGCCTTCCCGGCCCTGGCATGAGCCTTTCTCTGCCCACCAGCCCGACCACAGCCTACCTTCCCCCTCCGCCATCCTCATCTGCCACCGCAGGCCTGCCGCTGTCCTCTGCCCTCCCCCCCAGCCAACCCTGTGCAGCTCTGCCCGCCTTTCCCCGCCCCCACTGAAGGCCCCTCCTGTCCTTCTCTGCCTGTGCCTCCCTCTCCACCTGCTCTGACCCTGTTAGGAGCTGCAGCGGCTGTCTATGCAGGGCTGGGGGAGGGGAGGGGAGCCTATAGCCTGGGGTGGGCGGGAGGCCTGGGGACCCTTTGAAGCTGGCCCGACTGCTGCACAGTCTTCAAAGTGGGGTCTCAGGGGCTCGTGCCTGCTGAGCACAGGCCCGCCTTTCTGAAGCCAGAGGGAAAGGCGGGGGGGGGGGGTGCGGAGGCCACGTGGGCACAGCCACAGGCCAGGCCAGGCCAGGGCTGTCTTTCCTGGGGACCAGGGGTGTGTGTGGCAGGGTGAGGATTCAACCCACGGGAGGCAGGGCCAAAGAGCAGTCACTGGGCTCTGCCAGTCTGGGACCGATACCCGCAAAGGCTCTGGGAAGACACTGCCAAGCTGGCCAAATCTGCCACGCCCCCTGCGTTGGGAAAGCAGCCCCCGTGATCTGTTCCCAGACCTGTGTGGCTTTGCCGTCAGCCTGGGCTCCAGCTGGCTGCAGCCTGTGGCAGTGTTTCCTAAGCTGTGACCCTCAGAGCCCCCGGCCCCACAGTGCCACTCAAGGCTTCTGAGGCCAAGTGAGTTTGGGAAGCTCTTTACTTTGCTCCCTGTTTGGTGATACCGATATAGTTTGGTTATGTCAAAGGCCCTAGTGGGTCCGGCAGTAAAAGAACCAGTTTCCCCAACTCTTTAACTCCAGGCCCTCTCTTCTTGTATATGGTGGAGACAGCGGGTAGGAGCCCAGAGCGGAGTAGGCCTTCTCCAGGAGCAGGGCGCGTTTCCCAGGCCTCTGTGGGATATCTCAAGGGGTTGGGGCAGGGACCACTGCTTTGGAGCTTGGTGCCCTGCTAGGAAGAGGCCAGCAGGCATCTGTCAGGGAAAGAGTCTTTGCTCTGGGCCCCCCATGAGCCAGACACCTCCAGAGTGAGCTTCGGCCCTCAGCTCTCTCCCCCGTCCCTGCACCCGAGGTTGAGAACTCTCATGGTCTCCCAAGAGTGAGTCTGCAGGGTCCGTGAGGGCGCGCCTCCCTGTGCCCATCCCCCACACACCCCCTCAGCCCACACCAGGCCTGCCCCCAGGCCCTGCAGCTCTGGCACGGCTGCTCTGCCCTGGTCCCCTGGCCTGTGAGCGGCTTCTGCCCTCCTGGTACCAGCCCTGCTCTCTGGGCCTCAGGAGCCGTCCTCGGCTGGTAGGTACCTGCACACCAGCCTTCTGCCACCATCCCTCCGAGAAGTCCCCACGTTCTCCATATGCCCAGTGTGTCGGCTCCCACAGTATGATGAGTCACGGGGGCCATGTGAACACCGTCATCCCCGTAGTGGAACAAGGACCCGGTGACCCTGTCACCCTCCTGGAGACAGAGGCCAGGGCACATCCCTTCTCCGGGGCCTGAGCAGACGCTTGTGGGTGTCCTGCACCCCAGGGTGGGGGCAGCAGAGGAGGCCTGACACACCTGGCAGGCAGGGAGCTGAGCTGCCCGGTGGCTCTGTGGACAGGAGCTGGAAGTCTGAGGGCGTCCAGCTTCTCCTCTGACAGGTGGGGGCACGGAGGCCAGAGGCGGGGCCGAGGACCAGCCGACGTCCCGCCCCCCCGCAGGCCCGGTCCCTGCCGGCTGTCCCCCCTTGTCACCCTTCTCTCTCCCTCCAGCTCCCTCAGGCTCCCGTGACCGCCAGACACTTCCTCTCCCACACGGGCGTGGATGAGTGTGTGTGTGTGTCTGTGAGAGCGTGTGCACTCGTGCCCGGTGCCAGCGGGCTTTCTTCCACAGGAGCTGGCCCCCCAGGCCCTGCCCCGGGCCCCTCGGCCCTCGGCCCCCACAGGACTGGCCACGCTGGTTTCTTCTTGTATCTCCCGTTCTCTCCCCTCTCTCTCTGCCCCTCCAGCGACCTAGACAGAGACTTTTGGAATAACAATGACAGCACAGTGCAGCAGAAATGGAGCTCCTACCCTCCCAAGGAGTTTATTCTAAACATTTCACCCTACGCCCCTTATGGCGACCCACGACTGTCCCTCAAGTGAGTGACTTTACCTGATTTCACCCTGTCCAGCCTCTGCGCACGCCCTCCTGGCCCCACGCCCATCCCGCCTGCCCATCCCCACCTCCCCATGGGCAGGCTGGCCATGGAGACGGGCAACCCTTCTGCCCGTGCAGGAGCCCGGCCCACCCTCCCCGTGCAGGATGGGTTGCCCGTTCCGGTCCCCACCCGTGTGGCTGCTTCCTCCCGTGTGCTGCTGCCGCCGCCGCCGCGGCTGCTGGCGGTGGTGGTCGGTGGTCGGTGTGTGGCGGTGGTGCGGTGGTGGTGGTGAGGATCTCTGACTAACATGGCTTTCTCTCTCTCCCTGCCTGGGGCCTCCTGGCCTGGACAGCCCGCTCTTCCTCCGTCGTTAACCCTTCGTTGTCCTGTGGGATAGATGGAGGCGGCTACCCTCCCCCACCCCCGCCGCCCTGCCCGGCGCTGGGGAGGGGCCCCTCGGTGTCGTGGTGCGTTGCTCTCCACCCCGCCCGCCCTCTCTCCTCCGCAGGCTCCGCTGGTAGCCGGCCGGGTGCTGATGTCTCTCTCTCTCTCTCTGTCTGTCCTTGTCCGTCTGGTCCGTCCCTCTCCTCCTCCTCTCTGGCTGTCTCTCTCTTCCTTTTATCTGTGGTCGTCTCTCCTCCTCGCCCACCCTGCGCCCCCGCGTGGCCGCCCTCTCCGCCACCGCCACCGGTGCCTGCCTGGCTGGCTGCCTTGCGCACGCCCCCCAGTGGCACCCTCCTGTCGGGCGCCAAAGTGGCCGCCGCGGCAGGGCTGGCCGTGGAGCGGGAAGGCCGGCTAGGGGAGAAGCCGGCGCCAGCGCCGCCACCCGGAGAGGACGCCTTGAGAAGCGAGCCGGGCAGCGGCAGCAAGGCCGGGAGAGGCCGCTGGCGGATGGTGCAGAGCCACCTGGCCGCGGGGAAGCTCAACTTGTCCAAGTGAGTGATGGCACCCGTGGCTGCCCAGCCAGGAGCTCAGGCCACCCGCCAGTGGGCAGCGGGATCCACATGCCTGCTGCCACCCCAGAGGCACCGTCCAAGGCCCCGGCTCATTCCATCCCTGCGCAAGACCTGCCACAGTCCTGCCATCGGGCGCAGCCCACTGGGCCACAGGGCCGCATGTCGGCCTCTGAAGGCCACCCATCAGCCGCCTTCTCGCAGTGACCAGGTCACTCCATCCTCGGGCTCATCCCTTTGAGGGCGGCAGGCCCCAGGCCACCTGCCCACCCCCACCCCCCACCCCCGCTCCTGTGCAGCCTTTCTGTGATCTTCACCAGTCACCACGAGGCCTCGCCTTGTCCTGCCAGCCAGCCCTGAGCCACTTGCTTGGGCAATTCCATCCGCTCCTCCTGTCTTGCTTGAGCCATGCCACCGTCTCTTGCTGGGCCCCACCCAACAGCGGCCACCGCGCTGCCCCTGTCCACCTCATCTCAGCCTCCCATGACAGCCCAGCCCTGGTCAGTGAGCTATCCCTCAGTCAGCTGGGCTGGGGGGCCTTGGAGGCCGGGCCAGGTTCTCTTTCCTGGTGCCACCCAGGGAGCTGCCCTCTCTGATAGTTCATCAGACACTGGCCCTGCTCTTGAGTGGTGGATGCAGGCCGAGCCCTGCTTCCCCTTCCCCGCCCCGAGGGCAGCCTGTCTCGCCTTGGCTTTTAGAAGCTCCAGTCCCTGAGGTGGAGCCCCCCAGGCCCTAGGTGCTGTGGATGATGGCTGTGCCGTGCACCACACGGGGGCTGTTTTCAGCCACGCCCTGCCCTTGCCCAAACCGCCAACTCACCTCCCAGCCCTTGTCACCCCTCAGGCCGTCCTGGACCCCGGCTCCCCCCAGAAGGTCCCTCTCCAGGAGCCCTGAGGCTCCAGCTGGAATCTCTGCTCCTTGTGGGCTCAAGGGAGCACACGGCCACTCCAGACATCTGGCCTCCCACCCCAGAGCCAGGCCACATGCCCGGCCCACCTGGCTGCCCAGCCCGTCTCCAGGCTGGTGAGGCCTCTGTGCCCTCTGCTGGCTCCCGGCCTGGAGGCACCAATTTTAGTTTCCTGTGACTGAGAGGTTGTAAATTGGACTAATTTTGGATGCAATAGGAAACCACAATGAGGTCAATGAGGAAGAGGCCGCCACCAGCGAGCCGTCTTCCCTCAGCCTCAGCCCTGATGCCCAGGAGCTGCGGGCTCAGCTGGCACCAGGCCAGGCTGCCCCCCAACGAGATGCAGGACAGGCCCATGCCGCTTTCTCCTCTCTCCTGCATTCTTTCTTTCCTCTGCCCTGGCACTCTCTCTCTCTCCTCTCTCTGTTGCCCTCTCTGTCTCTCCCCTCAGCTTACAGGGCAGCCTAACTGTCGTCTTTCCTCTTCCGGGAAGGTCAGGGAGACAGGCAGGGTTTGGTTGTGCTGGTGAATGCAGCTCCAAGGGCCCAGGCCCCCTCTCGCCCTCCCAGGCAGATGGCAGCTGCCCACTGGCCCTCAACCAGGGTGACCAGGAGAGGGCCACTGGGGCACGTGCGCTCTGCAGGCTGGGCTGGCTCTTGCCTGCTTGGCCCTAACACCCACAGACCAGTGCTCCAGAAGCACTCGGCTTCCAAACCAGTCTGCCTCTGGGCCACCATGATGAGCCTAGAAGGCTGGATGGGGCTTTGAAGCCTAGGGAGGTGGAAAAGGTTCTCCGCAGCCTCAGCTAGCCAGAGACAGAGATGGGCTTTGAACCTGGGCACTCTGACCCTGCTCTGCCTCTGGCCAGCTGGAGTTTGGTGCCCCACTCTCAGCCTGTGCCCCAGAGTTTCACAGGGGAACCCATCTGTAAGAGGGTGAAAGACAGGGCAGCCACCCCCGCCGCCCTCAGACAAGAGGATCTGCAGTTCCCTGTGGGCCCTCCTGGGTTCCTCCTTCTAATGAGGCGGGGGGACACGGGGACTCTGAGGCCCCAGAGCCTGAAGCCAGGCACCCCAGCTTGGCAGAGGTGTCTGGGCTCCAGGCCGCTTCCTCTCCTGCCCTGGGAGGAGGCACAAGACACACCCCGAGGCATTGCTGGGCCACCACCTGGTTTTCTCCTCCTGCTCCAAGGACAGCAGGCCTCAGAACTCAGAGCCAGACTTTCTTGGTGTCCCCAGTGAAACCACCCCTCCCTCCCAGCGTGAGGCAGTCTTGGGCCCAAGGAACCTGCCTTTACCACACAGCCACGCAGAGAGGGGATCCAGGCAGGAGGTGGCCGTGCCAGCCAGGCAGGCTGGACAGCGAGGGGGCAGGGCTGCTACGGGCCTGGGGTGGGCCTGGGGTCAGTGACATTGACGGCAGCAGTGGTTCCCCAGGCTGGCCCCGCAGCCGAGCCCACCCTGTGCTGGGGCCCCCGGCCCTGGGCTTTTCTCTGCTCCGCTGTAGTCTCTTCAACTGCTTCTCCTTTCTCTCCTCTTCTCCGCTCGGCCCAAGTTTCGAGGACTCCACCCTGTCCACGGCCACTACCCTTGAGTCTATCCCCAGCTCCACCGGAGAGCCGAGGTACCAGCGACCCCGCACCCTGACACGGCAGCAGAGCCTGCAGCAGCCCCTGAGCCAGCACCAGCGGGGCCGGCAGCCCAGCCAGCCCACCACCAGCCAGAGCCTGGGCCAGCTGCAGGCCCACGCGGCCGCGGCGCCCGGCACCAACCCCCGCGCCCACGGCCGTGGCCCAGCCCGGCAGGCCGCCTCGGCCGGCTCCAAGTACCGGCCGGCTGGGGGCCGCAGCCGCTCCAACCCAGGCAGCTGGGACCACGTGGTGGGGCAGATTCGAAACCGAGGCTTGGACATGAAATCCTTCCTGTAAGTCCTCCCCAAGCGGCCGGCCCACCCACCCCTCCCCCCCCATCTCCCAGGCAGCTGCTCCTGTGCCCGGGTGCTCCTCCACAGTCCAGCAGGGTACCAGGAAGGCCCCGCCCTGAGCCGCCCGTGGCACATGCCAAACACCTATGTGGAAGAAGCTGGGGGCTCAGAGAAGCCCCCAGTGGACAGGGCCGCAACAGCCCCTGAGATCTGACCCCCTCCTGGCCAGCCTTGCCCTTCTGTCCTGCCCTTTCAAACTGTACACACTGCCCTCCTCCTCCCTCAAGTTCTTGCTCTCTGCAACCTGATCAGGTGGGCAGCCTTCACTACCCCGCACCCCTGCCTCTGAGCTGAAGCAGCCTGTCCTCCAGCGCCTCCCTCCCCTTGACAGCTTGTCCCTGAGACACCTCCAGTGCTTCTAGGCCTGTCCCTTCTGAACCAGACTTCTGCCAAGGATTCAGGCCCCAGGAGTAGTGCTGCCAGCGTCTAACCTTTGCCACTTCCCTGGCCACCGCCTTAGCTGTGCCCTGGGAGCCTCAGCATCCTTCTGGGCACTAGCACTGGCTCTTGGAGCCCAAACAGATGTGGCCAAGGCCCCGGCATCACCTGCCCGCTCCAGCCTAACCTGAGCTTCCTTCCAGGCTCAGGGTTCTTCCCAGCACCCGGGCCGTCCTGGGTGCACTTCTAGACCTGCCTCGCTGAGACGGGGAGAGGAGCAGGAGAGGAAGAAGGGAAGTCGAGCCCAAGATCCAGTCCACAGGCAGAGTGCAGGAGAGGAGAAGGCAGACCCCGAGCGTCCAGCCGAGGGCCTGGCCGGAGGTCCAGGAAAGACGGGAGTGCTGCCCAAGAAAGGTCTCTCGAGAGAAGGCCGGCTGCCATGCTGTGTGGGCCCGGGAAGATGCACTGCGCGCGCTCCTGGCGAGTGGGAAGTCTCTCCGGGGCCTCACCGGTCTCCCAGCGTCTGCCCCGACCAGACACCCAGCAGAACCCGGCCTCACAGAGGGCCAGGGACAGCTGCCTGTGCCACCAGGACCTCGGAGCACAGTGGTGCTGCTATGGCATGAGCACAGCGGCAGGCCCCCCGGGCACCACCTGGCCTCAGGCTGCTGTGGCCTGCCATCCCTTCTCCTATCCATGAGACTGTCGGGACATCCCAGGCTGTAGGAGGAGCACTGGGTACCAAGCCCTCCTGCCCACCGCCCTCCAGATGGACCAAGATGTGATGGACATCGTGCAAGGGGCTCTTCCCTGCTGGCCCTGCCCCTCACACAGGCTCAGCAGCTCCTCTGTGAAGGCTGGACGACAAATGTAGGCTTTTGCAGGGCACGTGTGGATTTCGTCAAATGACTTTCTTTCTTCTTTTTTGAGACACAGTCTCATTTTGTAGTTCAGGCTGACCTTGAACTCACTGTGTAGCTCAGGCTGGCCTCAGACTTAGAGCAGTCCTCTGCCTCTGTCTCCAGAGTGCTGGGATTGCAGGTGTGAGCCACCACACCTGGCATTGTTGTATGTGGTTACTGGGGATCAAAGCTGGGCCCTTGCGCTTGCCAGGCAGACACCAGAACTAAAAGCTAAATCCCTGGCCCCGTCAAATGATTATTAATGTTAGCCCTTTAAAGTTGTAACCCATCTCACACGAGCTCGGCACAGAAACAGGCTGTGATCCAGGAGTTTGCCACGCAGCTAAGGAGTATCTGAAAAATGCATCAACCAGGGAAAGCTTGTTTTCCTCAGGCTGCCTTCCCCGGGCAGCCGAGTGGAATTTCACCAAGTCAGAGAGCTCCAGTGGGCAGGAGCAGCGGAGACAAGTATCCGACGTGTCCTGAGGGAGGCGGCAGGAGGACACGATCTGAGTGTCAGCCTGGAGTGGAGGCTGGGACAGAAACAGAAACAGAAAGGACAGTGCAGCCACTACGGCCCTGTGGCATCGTCCCCCATTTCCAAGACCTCGTGTCCTCAGCCCCCACCCCACAGCCGTCTTGCCTCGAGGTCCCTGGAGACAGCTCTGGGAATAGTCATGCCAGCGCTTGCTGTCCAGGGACATAGCCCCAGGCTTGCCATCTTCCCCGGGGCCCCTCCAAAATCCCCAACGTGAGCTGAGCCCACAAAGCACCCGGAAATGCTCCCAGAAGAGCAGTGAACCCAGCAGTGCTTGGAGGACCCTCCTTGGTACCCAGTGCCACACCCCTGCCACACACCCACGTCCAATCCACCCACCTCCCTTGCCCACTCAGGGCCTGCTCTTCCACCCACTCTAGACCTCCCTCGACTGCATCGATGATGAGAGGCCCTCAGATGTGCATGAGGGAGACACAGGACTGCTGTGGGGCCCAGAATGCCTTGCGGGCAGGGACAGGTGTCTCCTCCGGCACTGCGAGAGGAAGGCCTGAGCCCGCTGCCTCCCAGGAGGCCCGGCTGACAGGGTGCAGGGCTGCACAGTGGGCTTCCTTGCACGCAGAGAGGGGCCGCCGGAGCTCACAGCGTCCCAGGGCCGCAGCCACGCGTGCCGCATCCCGCTTACTCAGGCCGAGGTCACCTCCCCCCTCCTGCCCGCCCGCCTGCTCGAGGCAGTTGAGCCGGCTGCAGTTCGGTTTCTCTCCTGCAGGGCCAGCTTCTTACGCTCTGTTCTTCTCTCTCCTTGTCTCTGTCTCTGCCCTCCCTCCCCACCCTGCCCACGGGGCTTCCCCTTGCACCCTGCTGCCGGGCCACCCTGGGCAGGGAAGGCCGGATGGTGGTGCTATCCTTGGTCTTAGGGCTTTCGGAACAGGATGACTTTGCCAATATCCCTGACCTGCAAAACCCAGGAACCCAGCAGAACCAGAACGCTCAGGGGGACAAGAGGTACGAGCTCGGAGAGGCCTGCGGCAGCGGCAGCAGCAGAAGCAGGAAAGGCGGCATGGAGAGGCGGCTGCTCCACCGGCTGGGCCAGACCGCGCTGCCTTCCACAGTGCTGGAGCAGGAGGACGGGCCTCCCACGGTCACCAGCCCCAGGCATCCATCCTGGGACCATTCTGGATCAGGCCTGCTCCCCGACACGCTTGCCCTGGCCTGGAGCCAGCCCAGCTCCCTGCACCATCTCCTGCTTGGCTCCCTCTGCTCTCCATCTCTCATCGCTGTCCACTCTGACTGGAAATCCCTGTTTCTCTGGTGGTTGGTTGGTGCAGGGGGATGTCAGGGAGGGGCGCCAGCCCTCGACCCCTCATCCCACTGCCTCAACCTCCCTGGGGCCCATTGGCAAGGAAGAGGAGCCCTGGGGAAGGGCCTGGGGAGGCCTAGCGACCGAGCCCTGTGTCAGGAGGAGGGAGCAGGGGGCCACTGGGTCACGGTGCGGCCAAGACCGTCCCCACAGTGAGGGTGGCCCTGCCCATGGAGGGCAGGTGGGGCACCCAAGTGCGCGGCCATCCTGCCTGGCCCAGCCTGTGGCCCCAGGAAGGGAGGGGGCTCAGCACCTGGTCACCACGGGAGCCCTCTGCAGCCTGGCTCTCAGCCTTGGCTCCGCACAGCCTCTGAGGAAGCGCTAGGAACCTCTCCAGGAAGGCCTTGGGCAGGGATGGGGCCTGGGCCTGGATGGTGACCCTGGCACTTGCTCAGAGTTTGGGGTCAGCAGAACACCGGGCTGCTGCCAGAGGCCGGTGGCCAGGCGAGACTTCCCAGCCTGCCTGCGGCCTGAGCTGCGGCCCTCAGGGGTGGGCAGTACACAGCTCTTTGGCCCAGCGACATGGGGGTCCTAGGCCCCAGGCCCAGGCCTGGGGTGCAGTCGGCAGAGGAGCAAGGCCCCAAGGCAGGTG
Organism: Petromus typicus; assembly: GCA_004026965.1. NCBI lineage: Eukaryota > Metazoa > Chordata > Mammalia > Rodentia > Petromuridae > Petromus > Petromus typicus. The sequence goes on along the minus strand of PVIR01000054.1, from coordinate 163,765 downwards.
GGTGTGGCCAGGACACTGGCCGCTCCCTAAGAGCTCGGGCGGTGTAGAGCGTGAGGGAGCAGATGCCGGAAACAGATTTCTCTCCCCCGTGCTGAGCCTGCTCCATCTCACCTCCCCCCATCCTTGCATGAGGCCCTAACCATGCTCACTGCCCCACCCCTCTGGTCATCTCCTCCATCAGCTGCCTCCGCCCTCCCGGAAAGCACGTAGAGGGCAGGCCCCGCCCATTCACCCTTGCGTCCTCCCTGCCCCGCTCCCCACTGCTCCAGTGTGCCCCAGGGCTTCCTTCCCACAAGGCAGACCCTGTCCTGGAGCTGGGCATGGGCCCCGGGGCCCCAGGGCGCCAAACTTGCAGCATTGGGCCGGGCCATCTGCCTTGTACACCAGCCCCCTTTCTGCCCAGCTGCCTTAGCCAGGGCCAAGGCTGAGGGCCACACAGTTAAACCTGGCGATGAACAGTAAATCACAGGGCCCAGCCAGGTAAGGGTCTGTCCAGTGGGCCAAGAGGGCTGGTCCCTGCTCCTATCCAGAGGTCCTTGGTGGCCCTGGATCTCAGCACAGAACCCCAGTGTCCTTCCACCCTGGCCTCATATCCTGCTGGCCAGCCCAGACCCCTGCTGAGGCAGAAGTGTGTCCAGTGGCCCCGCAGAGCCCCCACCACAGGCCTCGGCACAAAGTCCAGCGCCCTCGGCCACCCCGGTCCCGGGCTGGGGTGCATCTGGGGACAGAGGCAGGTGCAGCCCGAGTCTCCGGCCCCAGCCAGCACCCTGCCTGCCCCCCACCCCGCACCACCTGCCTCACCGCTCAGCCGCCCTCCCCCTCTCCTCGGATCCGAATGGCTCCCTCCGTGGCCCACCTGCCGGGGCCTGGCCGCCACGCCCCTCCGCCTGTGTGTCACCAGCTGTCTGCCTCTCCTGTGGCCGCCTGGCTCCTCCACTCGACTCTGACTAACCTTCCTCGGGCTCTCTCAGCCCCTCTTCTGCGTCTCTGCCTCCCCTTCCATGTGCTCCCCACAGGGTGCCCCAGCCTCTCCCCGCCTCTCCCCACGCCTGGTCTCTGTCTGCCCCGTGGCCTCCGACAGCTTTGGTGGCGCTGCGTCTCCCCGGCCCTTGCAGCCGGCCCTGCGGTTTGGCCCGGATGACTCGACTCTCGTACCTTCAGCTCTACTTTTAACCTGACTTTACCTCTTCAGCTCCTTCCGTCTCCTCCTCCTCCTCCTCCCTGTTCCCGTCCGCGCAGGCACACATCCACAGACGTGTGTCTGAGTGTGCCGCGGTGGGGGGGTGCAGCTGGGCCCATGTGTCAGGCCAGGCCGGGCGGCCACAGCGGGCACGTTATGCCATCACCAGGGTGTCTGTCTGCTTCTCCCTCCAGTCCCAGTGCACACACCCAGCATGTCGAGCTCTGGGTCCCTTCGGGCCTGCGTGCGTCATTGCGCCTGCTTCCCTCTGTGTCCTCCGGGCATCCTGGGCCGTGTGCACTCGTGTGTGCGTGTGTCTACGTGTGCACATCTGCTGCTGGGTCTCGGTGCCCTCCAGGGCCTGGTGTGTCCGTGCATGTCTGTCCAGTGGCCATGCCTTGTGCCCAGCTGCGTGGCTCCAAGAGTGGCTATGCTCACCGCGCCGCCCTGTGGCAGCCCCCGCCCTCGCTGCATACCCCCTCCTCATGGGCATCCCAGCGCGGTGCCCAGGCAAGCCTTAGTGCCTCTCCTAAGCCCCAGCTGGACAGAGACGCCCAGCTTCCAGGAACATCCCAGAGTAGGGCAGACTGGGCATCCCAGGTGAGGGGTCGTTTCACTAAAGCCCCCAGGGGGGCAGCCGGGGACCGGCGAGCATGGCTGCTGCGTGCTAATCCGAGAAGTGGCCACAAGCCTATGTTACCTTGCACTACATGAAGTGAGCCAGACATGGCGGCACACACCTGTGAACCCAGGTACTTGGAGGCTGAGGCAGGAAGATCACAGGGCATAGACCAGCTTGGGAAATTTAAAGAGACTCCATAACAAAAGAAAGGGGCCAGGGAGCTGTGGCTGAGTGGCGGGGCAGCCCTGGGTCCTATCCCAGTTGCATGGGGAAAAATACAAACTAAGCTCCTGGTCACACTGGCCGTGCTCACTGCCAGGGCTCAGTCGCTGGACGGCAGTCAGGATGACCTGTCGCGGGGACCTTGGGCAGGACAGTATTTACCTCACCCTTGTCTAGAGGGCACCATGGGGCTCCAGGAGGCAGAGGGTGAGAGTGCCCTGGGACTTCCCCAGCTGTGCCCAGGACCAGCCAGAGACTGACCACCGGAGGTTCATGGGGAGCCATGATCCAGAGCGGGACGCACAGGGCGGTTGGAGCAGGTTCCTGGCAGAGGCAAGGCCGGGTCTGCGTGCTGGCCCCACTTCCAGGAGAACAGGCCTGTGGTGCACGTCTGCGGTGCCCGGCCAGCTGCCTGAGCCTGTGCTCACTGCTGCCTCTTCCCAGGTTGCCGACAGGAGGGAAGACAGTGGACACAGCGCTGGTGCCGGGCCAGACCCCCCACGATGAGTCTGACCGCAGGACTGAGCCGCACTCCTCTGTCTCAGACCTCGTCAACTCCCTCACCAGCGAGATGCTCATGGTGAGCAGGCGGGGCTGGAGGGGCGGGCACAGCAGCCCAGGGAGGCCCACCAGGTAGAGAGCCAGGCGCTGTGTGGTCACTGCTTGGTGCTTGTGGACTGGGTAGGGCCCCGCACTTCCTATCTGTTTGCCCGGGAAGTCCTCCCTGTGCCTTAGTCTCCCCACTTGACCAGAGTAGGAATGCCGTCTTCCTCCTCTCCCTTCTGAGCTGAGAAGAGGGAAGAACATCTGGTCCTGCAGGACAGTGCTAGGTCATGGACAGAAAGATTGGTGACAGGGACAGGGCAATAGGTGAGTGGAGCTCCTGGCCCAGACAGCCTCTCCTCAAGCCCAGGTCCTGCGGCTCGCGTAGCTGGAGGCACTCAGAGCAGGAGTCTCCAGCCCTGATTCCTACAAGGGCCACAGGACTGAGTGCTCCTGCCGCTCCTGCAGCTCCAGGTGGCTTCACCAAGGCAGACCATACCTCTGCTGGTGCCCCCTGGAGGCGACAGTGCATCACAGCCCCTGGCCCAGACTGTGCTCTCCAGGTAGCCGGGGCGAGCCTAGCTGGACTCTGCAGCAGAAACTAAGGTTCTGGGCGCGTGGGGAAGGGGGGCGCCCGCACTGCTGCGTTCCCTGGTGGAAGACCTGGGACGAGTCATTTCCTCTGTCCAGTCCAAGACGCAAGTGTAGACTCACTGTCCTGCTGATATCTGGGTTTTCACACACAGCTGAGTCCTGCCTCAGCAGGCTGAGACGTAGGATTCCAGGCAGTGCCTGGGTCTGCACCGCTCTTGGATTCAGGGTAAAGTGTCTGAGCTCCTGGTGGCCCAAGGGCCCCACACGCTGCCCTCTCTGTCCCTGCACCTGTAGACCTGCCCGCCTCCCGGGGCCCCACTGCCTGGAATCCATTGTTTCCACGGCTGGTTCCCTCCCACACCCACCAGGCCCAGAGGCCAGAAGGCAGAGCAGGGCAGCTTCACATGACCACAGAGACAGCGGGGCCGAGGGAGCCCGGAGCCCCCTGTGGTGCTGTCCAGGCCAGGCTGTAGGGCTGGGTGTCAGTAGACAAGTCAGGTCCCACAGTCCAGCCAGAGGGGAGGAGGCCGCTCACCCTGGCACAGGGCTGGCTTGAGGCTTTGGATTCTTAAATGCTGTCTATCTAGGTTACCAGGCTAGTCTTAAACTCCTGGGCTCAAACAAGTCTCCTGCCTCAGCTTCCTGAGAGTTGGGGTTGTAGATGGCCACGCCATGCCGAGCTGGGCTTGATGCCTTTTAGTTCCATGGGGTGGAGCTGGGGTGCAGGCAGCCAGCCTGGCTGCCATGGAGACAGCTGGTTCTTTGGGCCTAGGACGGCTGAGCAAGATGTACCACCCTTTCCGAGGTGAAGCCCACGTGGCCAGCTTAGGTCTCCCCACGTCACCCTGTTTGGGAGCCTAAGTGGGGCTGTGCACCCCAACTTCTCCAACTGCACCCCACCTTTACACTGATTGGCAAGTGGCCTCTGCTGGTATCACCTGCCTGAGCCAGGCACTTAGTTGCAGGGCCAGGTGGAGTGGGGACCTGGACACACTGAACCCCCAAGGAGTCTGACAGCCCTGTCCCACAGAGGCAGACTTTGAGGTTGGAGGACAGAGGTCAGCCTGGGAGGACCTGGGCAGAGCTGTGGCTTGTGTGGTGAAAGGCCCCAGGTCCTGTAGGCTTCAGACTGGAAGCAAGCTGGGCACACTGCCCAGCGGGGTGGGAGGAGTGAAGGACACAGCCTTTAACAGGCAGGGCGTGGCATCCCCTGGTGCGACTGTCCTGGTCTGGCCTGCAGCCCTGGACTCCTGGCTGCCCTCTCTGGGCAGCCTCCTTAGTCAGCGTGCAGCAATGCCGCCGGCCAACGCGGAGGTGACACAGGACTTCTGCCATGGTGGGTGCACCCTTGTCGGCTGGGTCTTTGGTGTCCTAGAGCTTGGCTGACCCTTTGGGATGGAGGAAAGACAGACAGCTGTCCACAGAGGCAGGCAAGAGGCCGTGCTGAGCTCCATCCAGACCGAAGCACCACAGGGAGTACTGGGGCAGCAGGAGGGGCGGGTTTGCTGCAAGCGGCCAGATCCCAGCCCTGGCTGGGATCCTTGCCCCGGCTGCTTCCTGCTCCCTCCCTCTCTCCTTGTCTTACACACACACACACACACACACACACACCCGCCCTCAGGAACAGCATTGGTGCTGGTGCAGCCAGGGCCACACGGTACCAGGTGCCCTCAGGCAGGGCTCTGCCCAGGCAGCTGCCCAGCCTGATGGCTCTGACTCCCAGGGGCAAGGTGGGGAGGCTGCGCCCCCACCCCAGTGGCTGTTCCACAAGCCAATGTAGCCCCCAAACACCCACCTTCCCTGGCAACCCCAGGGTTCCTTTCAGGGGCACAGCAGATGGATGCCTGCCCCACAGGAGCTGACCTGTTTGGGCTGGTTGTATCTACACAGCCCCACAGGCTAGGGCGGGTAGAAAGTGTGGGCCAGGACTGCCACACATGCTGGGGTACTCTAACGGGGGGGCCACATCTGCCTGAAGTGACTGTCTCTAGGGCCTGGGGCTTGGGGGCCAGCGGAGTGTGCTGGCACAGCCCCCATCCCTGTGATCCCCTGCCTATGGCCTGGCACTGTGGGCTCACACATCCTGTGACCACCACCTGCTCTGGCATGCGTGGAGAGCCCCCAGCACAGCCCTCCCTCCCCAGCTGTCCCCAGGCTCCGAAGAGGATGAGGCCCACGAAGGCTGCAGCCGTGAGAACCTAGGCCGGATCCAGTTCAGCGTGGGCTACAACTTCCAGGAGTCCACACTCACTGTGAAGATCCTGAAGGCCCAGGAGCTGCCAGCCAAGGACTTCAGCGGTACCAGTGACCCCTTTGTCAAGATCTACCTGCTGCCTGACAAGAAGCACAAGCTGGAGACGAAGGTGAAGCGGAAGAACCTCAACCCCCACTGGAACGAGACCTTCCTCTTCGAAGGTAAGGCTTCGCTGCCCTGCACACACTTGCATAGCACTGGTACGCGTGCAGCATGCAAAGCTGAGGCAGGGGGCCCACATGGGAATTTAGCCACGTCTCAAAATTAAGGAAGAGTAGGCCGCCAGTGTAGCTCAGCCTGGAGTCCTGGGTTCAATCGCCAGCACGGCAAAAGAACACCGAACATGGACTTGCAGGCACCTGTCTTGGCCAGCCCCCTGGCACCCAGGCTGCTCCCTGAGCCAGGAGGCCCTCCACTGGCCTAGGTCTGAGGACGCAGGCGACCAGAGAAGAATATGGCAACCCTTTCCTGGCAGCCTGGCCCACTGCGGCCCATAGTGCCCGGGTAGGGATGGCACGACCAGCAGAATGCCTGGCTGTCAGAGGCACGAGGGCCAGGTAGCAGAGCCCCTCTCTGCCAGGAGTGGTCTGCATGCTGGTAGTGGGCTCATGACAGGAGGAAGGACTGCGACGGCCTTCAAGGGGCTTCCAGCCTGGGGAGGACACAGGGCGTGATGCTTATGCTGTGCACCACAGGGCAATGCTGCGGCGCCATGAGCTTCCTTTTGTATTGCCAAATAGATGTTCCTGGTGAGAGCCATTCAGGTTGGGTTCTGAAGGATGAGTAGGAGTTAGATGAACGTTTCCCTTCTCAGGTGTAATGCTAACTCGTTGCAGGGACCTCAGCGCGTCCATCCTTCCCAGAATGCTTGTCCATGTGCATTTCATCTGAGTAGGTGCCAAATGTCACCTGGAGTGGGTCCCTCACAGATTCCATAATCCGTTTCCATGCAGGAAAGTGACCCTAGCATTCTGGAGCTGTCTTCTTCCACTCACCCCTTCCCATCTACGGCTCCTTTGCTCCCAGCGTCTCTGGGTGAAGTGCCAGGGTATTCGGTGAATTTCTTCATCTTGACCCTCACCCCCACTCACCCCAGACTGGACTGTGTCCCTCCCCCCACCATCCCCAGCCAGGAGCCAAGGCCAAACCCAGAAACCCTGCCCTGTCCAGCAGTGCAGACTGGGACCAGCGGGCGACAGTCAAGGAAGCAGAGACAGATCTGTCCGGGCCTTACTCCCAGTGCTCTAGAGCTACTATGATGCCTGCAGAGAGGCTGCTTGACCTGGTTGCTCCCACAGAGCCCAGCCCTAAGGCAGGAGGACAGGGCAAGGGTGTGAGGATTTGTGGCATCCGTGGTGGCCTGGACCGGAAGACAGAGGGCACAGGGCAGGCAGCAGGAAGGATAGACTGTCCAGTTCTGCTCCTCGTCTTGGCCGCCTCCCCTGTGGCTTCTGCCTGTCACCTGTGGTGGTACCAGTCCCCTGGCTCACCTGCTGCCCTGAGTCCCTGCCAGCCCTGCCTCAGGACACTGAGCCCTGCAGTGGGCAGGAGAGGATTGCAGGGCCACTTCTGCTTGCTCTCAGCCACAGGCCTGATTTCCTGCTCCCTGACTAGACCCTTTCTCCTGACTGCAGGACGGCCGGGGCCCCGAGTGTCGTTCCAGGGGTCTGACTGTCGCCTCTGGTCCTCACTTCACTTCTCTGCCCCCCAGGCTTCCCCTACGAGAAGGTGGTGCAGAGGGTCCTCTACCTCCAGGTCCTGGACTATGACCGCTTCAGCCGAAACGACCCCATTGGGGAGGTGTCCATCCCCCTCAACAAGGTGGACCTGACGCAGATGCAGACCTTCTGGAAGGACCTGAAGCCATGCAGTGATGGGAGTGTAAGCCTGGGCTCTGCTGGGGACTGGCCAGGGCAGGTGCACAGACCTCCCAGGGGGCAGCGAGACGGGGTGGCCAGTGGTCAGGGCCACGCCCGGCAGGGCGGCCATTCCCCATGTCCCGAGCCCCTGTCTCCTGTGACCGCGCTATCATCCCCAGGGGAGCCGAGGGGAGCTGCTCTTGTCTCTCTGCTACAATCCCTCCGCCAACTCCATCATCGTGAACATCATCAAAGCCCGGAACCTCAAAGCCATGGACATTGGGGGCACGTCAGGTGTGCGCTGGCATCATTGGGGGCATCTGGGGGTGTGGGGGTCCCAGCTGCTGTCCGGCCGCTGTCCTCCGCAGGAGCTTTGCACTGAGGAGGGCTGGCTTCAAGCCCCGGCTCCGATGCCTCCTCTGTGACCGTGGTCAGGGCCTTGATCCTGCCTCAGTTTCCCCATGGATGTTAGCAGGAGCACAGGGATAGCCAGGGCTTTCTGCTCTTCCTGCCTGGGCCTTGCCCCACCCCCACCCCCACTGCCCTGAGGGGACCTAGACCCCCCCCTGACCCTCCCCCCTCCCCAGACCCCTACGTGAAAGTGTGGCTGATGTACAAGGACAAGCGGGTGGAGAAGAAGAAGACGGTAACCATGAAGAGGAACCTGAACCCCATCTTCAACGAGTCCTTTGCCTTCGACATCCCCACGGAGAAGCTACGGGAGACAACCATCGTCATTACCGTCATGGATAAGGACAAGCTGAGTCGCAACGACGTCATAGGAAAGGTGGGTGTCCACAGGGCCCGCTCCAGCCCAGGGGCCTTCTGGGACGAGGCGTACCTCACAGGCCGCAGGTCTGCACGGGTCTCCTGACACGGCGCTGTGATAGAGTCGTCCATCTCCCTGCTCTGGAATTCTGTCCCTGCACTCTTCATGGTTTCAGGTCATCCATAGTTAGAGTTCAGCGCGCCTGGGGTCAGGTCAGTCCCACCTCTTCCTTTGGAGCCCAAGGCCTTCACACTGAGCTGCATCTGCAGCTCCTTCTGCACTTTCTTTTGAGTCAGGGCCTCCCTTAGTCTCAGTTGCTCAGACTGGGCTGGAGCTCGCAGTTGTCCTGACTCAGCCTCCCAGAGTATTCAGCTCCTTCTAAACAGGCTGGCTCTGCGGCTCGAGGGTGAAGGTGAGCGGGCCCCACTGCAGCTGGGGTCAGGAGCCTGAGGGCAGTTCAGCCAGCCCCTGGAAGATGGCTGTCTGCCTGGTATGGGAGGAGGCTGTGGGTCCCTTTGGGGCTGAAGTTGCAGGTGTGAGCTATTCCCAGGACAAAACACTGAGGCCCTGGGCTGGGCAACCCTGGGGTGACCTCCCACAGCGTTAGAGGCAGAGCCCTGTGGCAGGGAGGCTTTGGGTCCAGGGCGTCCATGGCCCCACCCCAGGTCCGGCTTGTCCTCTCCACATGGGCAGAGAAAGGCTGTCTCTCCTGCTCTTTCATCTTTGTGGACTCCTGATACTTTTACACCACGTCACAGTGGCAGGGCCAAGAGAACTCCTTCCTCAGTTTCCCCAAATGCAGCCTGTGTGTGACAGCGGTGCCTCTGGCAGCTTAGAACCGTACTGCAGACACTGTCTATGTCTCATCTGCTTCCCTGTCCTGTCTTCCCTGCCCAGGCTCCAGCCTAAGGTACCACATGGCACAGAGTGGTCACTGTGTCATACCAACTCCTGGTCTGGACAGCTTCTTTTTTCCTGTGACAGCCTGTGACCTGGCCACGCAGGGGTGTCCCACAGCACCCACTCCCCCCGCCCGCGGGCCAGGGTTCTTCAACAACCCCAGGGAACCCTGGGCTCCCTGCATATGGCCCCCAAGGCTGCAAACCCCTCCCCCCAGGACCCAGAAGGGTTGTGCAGGTGGTCTAGAGCCAGAGACCTGCATCTCAAGCCCTCTGCACACTTGTGAACTTGGGAGCTATGCTGCCTTTCACCTGTGTGCCTCAGCCTCCCTACCCAGAAGCAGAGCCTGTAACTCTGGACCTGCCACATAGGCAGGACCGGCCGCTCTGGGCAGAGTCCCAGGCTGGTCGGGGGCTGGGGGGATGGTGCCAGTTGCCTCCAGCCCTGCCACAAAATGGGTCGAAGTCCCATGGGTGGCGCACCAGGAAAACGGGCCGGATGGGCAGGCAATCGTCACAGCGGGCTCTGTGCCTGCCAGAGTGACGCTCCCCTCAACCCACAGATCTACCTGTCCTGGAAGAGCGGGCCCGGCGAGGTGAGGCACTGGAAGGACATGATCGCCCGTCCCCGGCAGCCCGTGGCCCAGTGGCACCAGCTGAAGGCCTGAGCACCAGGGGACACCCAGGGGGCCGAGGCCTGGGCCCATTGCACCCTGGCCACTTGACGCACACTGCCCGGCCCGGCCCCCGCCAGGGTTAGGGAGAATGCTGAGGGCTCAGCTGGGGGCCCCCAACACAGGCCACCCAGGACCGCAGCCCTGCCCCCCACAGCCGTGGGGGCTCTGGAGCCATCTCCCTGCTTCGCCGCTCCTTCCCAACATGCCAACACCGAGCAGTGGCGAATGCTCAAGAGCAGACGGGCACACCCTCCAGAGGCCCGCCAGGTGGGCACAGCCCCCGTTTTCTTTACGGCAGTGCCTGGAGTGGACAGAAGTCAGCCCCCCGCCATCCTGGGAGGGGGTGCCGAGGCGTTTGGCCCCGGCCTGGCAAGACAGGCCCGTCCGCGGGGGCTTCAGGTGCCGGCTGGGCCCTGAACGCCAGATAGCGCAGAGCCGGCTTTGGTCGCGAAGCCGGCCGCGTTTGTGTGTGTGTGTGTGTGGTGTCCTTGTGCGCATGTGTGAGGGGCCAGCAGTGCTGAGGACGCAGAAGCAGGCTTGCGGGACAGTGAGGCGGGCGGAGCGGGTGGGACAGGGGCGCAGCCACCCACCCTCGCTCAGACCCTTGGCAGCCCCTTCCTGGCGACTTCACCTCTTGGACACCGGTTCACAACTTGTAGGCACCTGCTGTGTGCATAACATCCCACCAGGACCTCCCTGCTCCTTCCGTCTCAGGGTCCCAGCCCGCTGTCCCCCGCCCCCAGAGACGCCCCTTCTCAGACCAGAGCTCGGCCCAGCGCCCTCCCGCCCCGTCCTCTGCCCTCACAGCTAGGGACGTCCCGCCTTCCTGCCCTCCCGGCGTGGCTCCCGTTGTCCACCCGCCCGCCCTGCCTGGTCCCGGGGTGTCCCGCCGCTCTCGCACCCACCCCCGGACCGGGTTCTGAGGTTAGAGCTCCGGGTCCCGACACTCCCAGAGCGCACCACCAGGCGGCGCCCCGGGCGCCCGCGACGGTCCTCGCTGCGGCCACCCGGCGCCGCCCGGCTCGGCTTTCACACCGAGCTGCCCGTGTCCGGCCTCCGGGCTCTGAGGGAGGTCGTGCCAGTGAACCGTCGGTTGCGTGCGGGTGCCGAACGCCGACAGCAGTGTCACCGCGTCCCCGTGAGCAGGCTTCTCGCGCATCGCTGCCGAGTGGGGTTGCCCAGCTCCTGGGCAGGCGTGGGCGAGGCCGGGTCAGCCACTTCCCTCCCACGCGCAAGGGTCCCACTGGACCCCAACCGGGCCCTGGGGGCGCTGCGTGCGAGTGAACCGGCAGGAGAGCGGGCCGCGCGGCGTGCAGGGGGTGGGGCAGCCTAGGACTCAGAAGGCAGGATGGGGAAGGCGAGGGTGTCCAGGACCTCCCGCAAGTCACTCACCCTCCCTGCGACTCAGTTTCCCCATCTGCAAAACGATGGTAATAATACTTCACCTACCTCATGGGGGAGGTTGTGAGGGCACCGTCGCCTGACCAGGGGGTCTAGCGAGGCAGAAGGACCCCGAAGGTGCTACGGGAAGCCAAGTATTATTACCGAAGTCTGCTAGCTCAGCCACCACCGTCCCTGCGGTGGGGACATGGAAGCCAGGGCCCTGTCTTCACTGTGTCCAGGCTGGTCAGGAGTGTCTCGCCTCAATTGTGGGCACCCTCGACTTAGTCATGACCTGGTTCAGCTCTCCTTCCTGTGAGCATCTCCCCAGTAACTCTGTACAAACCCCACCTACCCAGGCCCATACCCACCCTCAGCGCCTTAGGCCAGGGAGGGACAAAGGAAAAAGCCACACAAAAGCCCCGGGGTACCCAGCCCCGGGCCGGGGACAGGTGGCTGCTGTTTGTATCGCTTTTGAGTCTTTGAGTGCAAGTGTTTTATAAAAAATATGACAAAAACTCACTGTCACAAAAAAGAATTTTTGCAGTGAAGAGAAATGAAGAAAAAAGCTGAAGAAAAAAAAAAGAAAAAGGAAAAACCCATACAAAAGTTTTCCGCCACACACACCCTGTAAGCCAGCAGAATTTCCTCTGCAGAGTCCTGTTTTTGTGGGAGTGGGCCCTGCCGTTTGGGGCAAGGCCTGCTCTGATCAATAAAAGCGTGAAAAGAGGGGCATTGGCTGTTTCCTCTGCGGCCGGCCCCTCGCCCGGGCAGCAGCGGCTGGGTGTATGGATAGGGCTCGCCCAGAACCCAGCACTGCGGGGGCCTGAACAGAGAGGGCAGCCGCTGGCACCCCACAAGGCTGGCCGGGCACAGTCTCCACCCTGCTGAGCCTCTACCCAGGTCTCCCAGGCAGACAAGAGAAGTGCTCGGCTGGCGTGACCTTCAGCCTCTCTCCACCCTGACCTCTAGTTCACTGCTTTAGGGTCAGGAAAACCTCTGCCAAGAGAGGCCACCTGGAAGGTCCCAGCCTGCACCTAGGAAGCTGGGCCGGCACCTCTGGTCTCCGCACCAGGCAAGCCATCGCCTTTCACAGAGAAGCAATAACTGCCCTGCCCGCCCGCCCAAGCAGGGCCTGGCAGCTCAGGCCCTCCCAAGGGCAGGTGCATCTCCAGGGCCCCATTCCACCCAGTGGCCGTGCCCTCTCTGGACAGCAGCTGCCTGCCCCTCACTTCTTGCGCCTCAGTTTCCTGGTTTAAGTGGGGGTGCGGTTCTATGGTGAGCACTGACCCAGCCTGCAAGAGGCCCTAGCCAAAGTGGCTTGTGGCCTGTTCCAGAGACCAGAGGAGCCCAGAGGCAGGTGAGCTGCCTCAGGCCCTGCTGGCTTGTCAGGTGCCTCTCACAGTGCATGGGGACACAGCCCACTGGCGGAACGTCCCATCTCTGCCTCCAGTCCTCGGGCACTGTCCTTGTCCCCACCAGGCCTCTGCTCTGGGGGCCCCCTTTCCCTCCAGAGAGACAAGGCTGACCCACTGTCTGCCCTGCTGTGACCCCGACCTCCTGTCACTGCAAAGCCTCCCCCGTGTCTGCGTTCTGTGTGTGCACGTGCTGCGTCTTGTTTAGATTGTGAGCCCTGGGCAGGGACCATCTGCACATGTGTTCTGTGTGCAAGCCTGGGTGTGCTAATAAACGTCCATCCTCAGATCCACAGCGCCCAGTGTCTTGGGGAAGCCCGGGGACAGGTGGCTGAGACAGGGGGGTACTTTGGGCAGGGTCCTAGGGCAAGACCTTATGGGAGGAGAAGGGGTGAATGTTGGGCACTGGGTTGGAAGGCTTCTTTGCCAGGCCCTAGGCTCTGGGCCCTGGCATTGCCCTGCCTCACACTACAGCCCACAGGAGGGCCAGGCCATGGTCCTTCAAGGTTCAGGGGTTAAGAGCCCTCAGCCAGGACTGGCGCTGCCACCTCCCCTACCCTCTGCTCCCAGCTCCACCCTCCCTGCTCTCACCTTAAGCCCGTGGCCTTTGCCCCTTGTCCTGGCACAAGCTTACTCTAAGGCTCCCTGGTTCTGCCAGGCCCGCCCTCCTTGGATGGCCCCTGGGCTGCTGGGAAGCGCGGGTCCTGCACAGAGCCAGATGCGCCCGGGTCAACAGTGCCTTCACGGGAGTCCACAGGAGAAGTGTGGCAAACGGGTGGGGGAGCGGTGACACCCCCCGGCCTGGCCTCCCTCACAGTCGCTTAGTGGTCCCTGCACTCAGCATTGGCACGGCTTTGGCTGAACTCTAGCTCCCAGAGGTGCTGGCTCCTGCTGGCAGATGGGACCAGCTAGAGGGCTGGCCGGTGCAGATCAATGCCTCTTCTGGGAGAAGGCAGCAGTGCCAAAGGGCAGAGCCAAGTGCCTCAGTTGACCAGGGCAGCACCGCACAGGTCCTTGGCAGCAGTGGAGGAAGTACAGAGCCTGCCAGAGGGAGGCAGGCAGACTAACTCAGGCACACAGACGGAGCTACCGCATCAGCTCGAGGTGAAGGTGGAGAGTGGGTGGCCGCAGCTCAGGCACCTGCAACTCACCTGTGCTCTTAAAGCCGGGCCAGGCCCTCTCCCCTCTGCCACCACTCCAGTCATGGCGCTGAAGGCACGCCTAGCTCACGCGTTACCTAGGCGAGCTCCGGAGCCCAGCCCAACGTGCCAGCCCAGCACAGGCAGAGCCTTTCCTTCCGGGCCTGTGACATCAGTTCTCATCGCCACGAGACAGGCCTGTGGGATCTTCTCACGGGAGACAGACCTCCAGGCTGGAGGTTTTATAGTTTTCTCCCTTTCTGTAAATCTTTCTTTCCCTGAGAAAGGAGAGAAGGTGATGCTGAATGAACTGGAGACTAAGGAGAGGGGAGGAGGGCATGGAGGAAGGCACATGTGGTCACCGAGGGAAGAGGGCTGTCCCGGTGGGAAACACAGAAAGGTACTGATACTCCGGAGATGCAAATCCCAGGACTGAGGAACCTGAGACATCTGGGCAGCGCCTGCAGGGGCTGAGCTGTCGCTGCTAGCGGGGTGCACTGTCCTCTGACAGAGCTGGGACACTATGCCGGGCAAGGGCAGGGGGACCCTAGGCTCCTGAGCTTATAAATAAACAGGCATGTAGCAGACACACAGACTTTCTCCAAGAAATACACTTTACATGTACGGCCAGTTTTCTCCCTAAAGAAAACACTACACGAGGGCCCCACCTTGGACAGAATCCCTGAGTGTCCTTGGCCCAGCCTCTCCTCCCCTTATTGCTTGGATGGGAAAGGAGCTCCACACCCCTACCAGGCTGTCCCTGGCAACGGAGTGAGGCACACAGGGCCCAGACCGTGCCTCACCGTGCCAGCCAGCCCAGCTGTGCCCATGTAAGGGAACGAAGAGCAGAGGCAGTGGGGGAGACCAGCAACTCCCGAGCACAGAGCCCCTCTTTGGTTCAGGGGCCAGGCAGGAACAGTGGCTTCTTTTCAAATTTGACAGCTGCCGGCTCGGCTATGGGGAAAGGAGGGAGAGCTCGTAGGCCAGCAAGATGGTAGGCACAGGCCGGAGGAGACCGGAAGGAAGGGAGGGAGCCCCGGCGACACTGAGGAGCCGGAAACGGGGGTGGCGGGCTGAGGGTGTCTTCTCCCACCGCAGTACCCGGGCCGTCCCTCCTGCCTCCCACAGCACTCCGCCCTGCAGGGCACCCGAGGTAGCCTCTCCAGACCCCGAGCGAGTGTGGCTGGAGAGCCAAACCCCAGGAGGGTGGAGATGCCCTGGGATCCAGCCGACTCTGCCAGGATGGGTGACCCCTGGCTGCAGGAGGGAGAGGGTCCCCGCTGCTGGGCCGTCAGGCTTCCGCCCTGAGGTCAGCGGTGTGAGGACGGTCGCAGGCTTCCCCTCTCTGCCTCCGGACTGGCCTTGACCACCACCCCCAGCCCAGCCTCAGGTGCCCAGGCCTGGCAGGGCCGTCAGGGCACAGGGGCCGCCCGTGGGGCTCCCCCGGGCCCGGGCGCCGGCTCCTCCCATCAGCAGCTCCTCGTCGTCGTCATCCTCGAAGGCGCGCGCGGGGCGGCGGGGCGGCGGCCGCGGCGTGGGCTCATCGCGCTCAGCCATGCGCTCGACAGCGCCCTCGCCCACGAGGAAGACTGTGTCGGCCACGCGAGGGGGCCCGGTGACCGGGTTGTGGTCGTAGGAGAAGACACGCAGCGCGCGCAGCGGGTGCAGGTCGGGGAAGCCGCCCAGCCGGTTGCGGTCCAGGTCGAGGATGTGCAGGCGGCCCATGCGCAGCAGCGCGGGCGGGAACTCCTCGAAGCGGTTGCCGTACAGCCAGAGCCCGCGCAGGCCAACCATGCGCGGGAGCTCGGCCGGCAGCGCGCGCAGCCGGTTGTCGCCCATCTGCAACGACTGCAGCGCCACGAGGCGCAGCAGCGGCCGCGGGAAGCGCCGCAGAAAGTTGCCCTCCACCCAGAGGCAGCGCAGGCTCTGCAGCTGCGCGAAGTCCGCGGGCAGCGCGCGCAGCCGGTTGCCGCCCAGGTAGAGCCGCGCGAGGCGCGGCAGACGGCACAGCCCGTCGGGCAGGCGCTCCAGCTTGTTGGAGTCGAGCGCCAGGATGCGCAGCTCCCGGAGCTCCTCGATCTCCTCTGGCAGCTCGCGCAGCCCCGCGCCGCTCACGTACAGCTTCTGCAGGCGGCTGAGCGCACACACGGCGCCGGGCAGCCTCCGCAGCCGCCGCCCGCTCAGCTCCAACTGCTGCTCGCCGCTGCGTAGCTGCTCCTCCGCATCCGACGGCAGCTCGTCCGGCGCGGACTCCGCGATGCCCATGGTCAAGGGCCCCTGCTGGGGCCGCCGCCGCGCCGCATCGCCCCGCAGCCGCCCGTTCGAGTCCCGCCGGAGGGCGCCCGCGCCGGGTCGGGCGGTAGAAGGCGCTGCTCGAGCTCTGCTGGGTTCTGACTCGGATCGGCGCCTGCTCCCGGCTCCGCGGCCCGTCGCCCTGGCAACCTGGGACGCGCGCGCGGCAGCCAATGCGGGCGGGGGGCGGGGCCTCTGCACGGGGCGGGCTCGCTGCGCCCCGCCCCCCGCGGTCCTTACCCCCCGCCCGCGCCGCACGGAGGAGACGCTGGGTGTGGGGCTTGGGAGGGGGCGACCCGGGCAAGGCGCTCGAGAGCAGTCACGTCCAGTCTCCCGTGGGCCTCTTCGGGGTGGAAACTTCGGGCGGGCAGTGTGACTTCGCGTCGCTTTTTATAGCCGCCGACTGGCTAGGATTCCGGGCCCGGCCCTGGCCCGCCCGGTCTGTGCCTGAGGTCCCCCCCGCGACGTCCTGGGCCTTGCGTCCTGTCCACCTTCTCCCCTTCCCTCCCAGTCAGAGAAACTGAGGCCTGAGAGATTTGGCTTGAGTCTGTTGTTGCTGAGCTGGAGGGGACAGCTCACCCACGGTTCCCTGCCAGGCCGCAGCTGGGATTGCAACCCTGGCAGAGTGGCTCCGCCCCAGCACTTCACCTTGGCCGGCAGGAAATTGGTGAAGATCCTGAGAGATCTACAGTGGTCTCGCACACAGAACCTTCGACTCCACTTAGAACAAGCAGGAAGAGACCTGTGGAGATTGGCAAGGCGCTCAAGGTCACGTGATGAGAAGTCACAGTCTGGAACCCACGGCTGTGACCTGTGTTACCTGGCTGAGTGGACCCAGCTCAGGGCAGCACCCTGTCCTATTCCCACCCCACTGCCATCCCCACAACAAAAAGTTTCCTTCTTATTAAAATGAAAGACAAACGCGGTGACCAACACCTACTCTCCCAACTAGTAAGGAAGCTGAGGCAGGAGGATCCCTTGAGTCCAGAATTTCTAGACTGACCTGAGCAGCATAGTGAGATCCCCATGGGGTTGGAGGCAGGGAGAAAATGGGGCAACTTTAGGTAAAGCAAAATGCACAGAGCCGACGTGTACGCCTGAGTGCGTTTGGAGAAGTGCGTGCGCCCTCACAGGTCCCGTTTCTGTCTCCAGTGTCACCTGAGCCCTCCCTCCCTCACCAGTGACCCCGCTTCCGCCAGCCAGCCTTGCTTTGCTACCACAGCTTCCTCTGAATGGCGCTGTCCCACGCCCTCTTCTGGCTTCCGGCTTCTTTGGCCCTGACATTGATAAGGATTTGCTGGACAGCGCAGGGGAAGGCCGACCTGACAGCTCTCCCTGGGCGCGGTTCTTGGGGTGCCAAGTGCCACGGCCCCGCTGCAAACCCCGATCCCGGGAGAGGCAGGGGTGGGGTGAGACTCAGCTAAGATAGGGACCCTGGCCGAGATGGAGTGGCAGCCAGACTGCCTGCCGAGCAGGGTGGGTGGGGCTCCAGGCTCTCGCCCCCTTTACTCGTCGAGGGCATCTCTCAGGCAGGTGGGCACCTCGGGGACCAGGGAGCTGGGAAACCCCAGCCGTTCCACACAGGGAACATTTGCCACGGGGGAGGCACTCAGCCACCTCCAGCCACATGCTCAGAACTGGCATCGAAGCACCAGGCAGCCCTCTTGGGCACAGGCAGCACCACAGGAGCCCTTCCTTGCAGCCCCAGGGTGGCCCAGCATAGCCCTCGCCTTTGCCACATCTTTGCCCATGCTCTGTAGATCATGTACCTTTGCCTCCCACCAGGCCCTTCTCAGTGGGCAAAGGTAGAATGTGCTGGGTTCAGGCCCACGCAGGCTGGCAGCAGGGCAATCAGTGCGATGAATCACGCTGCACGGTGGGTGCCTGGCCGCTGCCGAGGCATCGCTGATGAATTAGCTTCACCCTATGCAGGCGGCTCTCTCTGCCCTCCCCCTCAGCAGGAGGCAGGAACAGTCCTGCCAGTGAGTTTGAGAACTAGGGACACTGGCAGCCCAGTGCCAGCCCAGACCCTGGCTGAGCCCCCTGCCCACACAGGTGCGAAGATGCATGGCACAGACCCGGGGCCTGGCCCTTCCTTCAGGTTTTCAGAACTCACTCTAATCCGTTCCCTTATAAACGAGAGAGAAAAAAGCGGCTGTGTGGAAGGCTCCCGGTGTGTCCCAGGCTGCCCCGGCCGAGCCCCCCAGTTCACCTGCGGCCTCGGGGTTAGACCCAGAGTCCAGGCAGGAGCACTGTCTTGGGTCCTCTCAGAGCAGGGACTTGAGCCTGCCGGAGGGGCCCCCCAAATTCAGACAGAGCAGGGAGGTGAGCGGCCTCTGAGCTGGAGTACAGGCCACAGCAGCACATGGCAGTGACACCTCCCCGAAGGCGTGCACAACTGCGAGGGTCTCATCCCCCGCTGGCAAAGGGGCAGGGTGGCGCCATCACCCCACGGCCACTCCCCTCACCCGCACCAGCCAGAGCTCCTGTCCTTGTGCCTCATGACAGTCCCTCAGCAGACCTTGAGTGTCTCCTGAGGGAAGCACTGTGGACCGGACAGAGTCCTCACCTCTGTAAACAGGGGTCTTTGGTGGAAATCACCCACAAAGCACAGGGACCGGGGTGTGGGCAGGGGTGGAGCCTGTCCTCCTCTCTCCTCGGCACTGTGTCCCCATGGCTGTGCCAGGTGGACCAGTGCCCGTACCTGCCCGTGCCAGTGGAATCAGGGAGCAGAAGCCTTACTCAGGGTCCTGACTCCAGCCCCGATGGCAGAGGCTGGGGGAACCGGGAGACCACCCAGGAGCCCACATTCCTGCCTGTCCTGGCCACAGTGGGGTGGTTTTGGATGTGCCCAACTTGGAGATAGTGTTTACGCATCTGCACATGCATGTGTGCGTATTTGTTAGTGTGTGTGTGTGTGTGTGTGTGTGCACATGTACACGATGAATGCAGGGCCTCTCACAGCCACCGCTGAGCCACACTGCAGCCTCTACTGGAAATGGCAAAGCTCCAGAAAGGACAGAGTGGCTAACAGTGCCTGCCTCCCCTGCCTGGACCGGGCTCAGTGTGTCTGCCTAGCAGCGGGGAGACCGTAGAACCCTCTAGATAGGTTCAAGACCCCAGATCCAAAACTTGCAGGACCAGAGTCCTCTGGGCCAGCAGTCTGGCCACAGAGTTGGCATGGCTCTGAGTCCCAGGTGTTCCCTGGCCCTGGCAGCCCAAGCCCCACGCATGGCAGCACCTGCCCTCTGCCCCTAGAAACTGGAGCAGGGCGCTGCCTGGATCGCGTGCCCCAGAACTCTAGCTCTGGGGCACCACTCTGCTCTGTGAAAGCCGAGTCCTCCCGGGCCCCAGGGACACCACAGAGGGTGACAGAGGCATGGCAAGGGGCATGGCTGCCTGGTACCCAGGGCCTGGGCCTCCTCAAGGGCTCCAGGGACACCGTGGAGCACAAGAGTCCTGGCATTCTGGGGTCTTTCACTCTGAGAGAGCAGTACCAGGTCCCTGGCCTGTTGTCAAGGGTTCTTCTGCCTGGCTCCTCCCTTGCGTCAGAGTGGCGGCTTCTACTCTGCAAAGCCTCTTTACCAGGCCAGAGGGAGACCAGTGCCACATTGGCGCCCCTTCAGTAGTGGTAACAACCCACACAAGTACCCAGGGAATTTGGTGCTGAGCTCCCAAATCCAGATTATACTGGAAATAGAAGTAAATATTTGTGGTGTTCTGCTCGTTTAACTCTGGGGGTGTTTGTTACAGAATCAGTCTCAACAGATTTAATTCACCCCCAGAACCTTTACATATGCCAGCTATCTGCTTAATGCACACAATTCATTTTTTTTTTTTTTTTTTGAGACAGGTCTCGCTTTGTAGTTCAGGCTGGCCCTGAGCTCAGCCTCCAACTCACATCACAGCAGTCCTCTTGCCTCTACCTCCCCAGTGCTGGGATGACAGGTGTGAGCCACCACGCCCGGCACTGTGGTATGTGGTGCTGACTGCTGCTGGGGTGAGTCTCCACGCCCAGTATTGTATGTGGTGACCAGGGAATCAAATTCCGGTCCTTGCACTGACAAGACAGGCGCCAGAACCACTGAGCTAACTCCCCAGCCCACACGATTCATTCTTAAGGTCTCTGCTGAAGTCTTTCTAACTCCAGGAATCCTCCGGAGTCCTCAGACGATGTCAAGCCTACAGAGTGGTTTCTTGAATGCCCACATATCTTTTTCAAAATACTTCAACTGTAATGTGTAATTGACTGTTAGTTAGGGTATGAGTGTCATGTATGGGCACCTCTCTCCTGCATGTTCCCTGGCCCGGCCTCTTGCGCTGTCCTCGTCACTGGCCTTCAGTTCTCAGCTGGGAAGGTGGGAGGCTTTGCACAAAAGTGAGAGGAAGGTGACGGCCGGGGGCTCAGTTCGGCGGTTCTGGCGCTTGCCTTATAAGCATAAGGTTCCAAATTCAGGGCCAGGTCCAAAAACAAAAAAAGTAAGAAGTTGGGAAGGGGACCGAACTCCTTACTTATGACCACGGACGACCTGCTGCAGTATTTTCAAAACTTCAAAATGTGTGAAAAATTTTCATGCTGAAAAAAATACTAAAATTTGAAATAAAGGCCAGACGGGAGCCGCATAAGGACAAACCTGTCCGATTCGTTCTGTGTTTGCAATGTGGGCGGCTCGTTGGCTGCGCAGTCGCAGTCGTGCTCTGGAGCCCAACTCAGTGGGAGTTTCTCTCCCGCAGGCTCAAGACCAGGTTTGAGATCAGGGCCAGCGGAGATCTCGGGGGTTTGGCCTTTCTTAAAAGCTGTGCCCAGAGGAGTACCCGCTCCTCTTCCAGAGCTGCCGTCCTGTGGGGCTTGTCAGGAAGGTTGGTGGGAGGTCGGCTGGCCAGGAAAGTCCTGGGAAGTTTTGACTGTGGAAGAAGGACTTCCTTCTACCCATCCTCTCCATTTAGATGCTAAGCTGTGTCCTCTGTTCTCTGCAGTCCAAGGGAAATGCGCGAGGCCCTCACAGAAGCCAGAGCCCCCCAGGAGACCAAAGGCTCACAGAGCCACACCATGGCTGAGAGAGACCAGGCCAGTCCGACTGGGCGTCAGGACAGGGCAACCCTTGGCAGATGTGGCCCGTGGTCCTCCCACAGCCCTGACCCCACCCAGAGGGACAGGACCTGGAGGTGGAGGTGGAGGGGGTGTGGGTGGGGCAGGCCGCTGGGCCCAAGGAGTCTCAGGGTCCAGGGAAGCAGGGGCCGGCCGACTGCAGCTCCTGACCAGCAGAGCCTCAGTCGCTGGGGCAGCAGTATTGGTGTGCGTGCCCCCAGCCCGTGGAGAATCCCCGGGAGTGACTGTGGAGGATCCAAGCCTCCTGAGAGAAGGAAAGAGCTAGGAGAGGGGCAGGTGCCGCGCCCCGTTGGACTGGAGTCCTCTAGGACTGAGTCTCAATTCAAAGGAGACTGGGTTGCCTGGAGTCCAGTTACCGATGAGCCTGGAGTCTTAGCACTTTCCTTATTGCTGGGACCCAAACACCCAACACCTGCAGCTAAGAGAAGGACGGGTTTATTTAGGTGAAGGGGCCAGTCCAGAATCAGCCAGCTCCGAGGCCGGTCAGCAGGGTGGTGGCAGAAGCAGAGGAAGGAGGGAGGAGTCAGAAAGGGAATGAAACCCGCCAGGCCGCCGCCCAGTGGCCGCCTCCTCCAGCGGTCCCACCCTCCAGAGCAAGGCAGCTGTGGGAGCTACGGTTCAGTCGTCCTCCAAAAGCCCCATCGGTAGAATACAAGGCTTATGAGGGGCATCGTGATCTAAATCATAACATCTCACCCTGGCCCCAAGACTCATGAACGTTTCTTTATGCAAAATTCATTTAGTCCATCTCCAAGAGTCTCCAGTGTCATAAAGTCTCAGTCCTGCCGGAAGGCCCAAGTCCAAGGTCTCCTCTGAAAGGGGAAGAGAATGTTCAAATGAGAAGAGGAACAGGGAGGGGGGGTGGACAGGAATGGAGCAACAAGAGAAAAAAGAGGCTAGAAGGACAAAGGGGAAAGAACTCGTAAATAAGTAGGAGAAGGGTCAACAGGAAGGAAGGAGATGGGGAAACAGAACCAAGACACACCGTGTGCTGCTACAAATTCCCGAAGATCAATGTGCTTGTTATACCAATGTACTAATAAATGCTTTGCTTTTAAAAAATTGATAAAATAGGGCCGGGGATATAGCTCAGTGGTTCCGGCGCCTGTCTGGCAAGCGCAAGGACCCGGGTTCTATCCCTGGTAACCACATACAGTACTGGGCGTGGAGACTCACACCAGCAGCGATCAGTACCACACACCACAGTGCCGGGCGTGGTGGCTCACGCCTGTCATCCCAGCACTCGGGAAGCAGAGGCAGGAGGATTGCTCTGATGTGAGTTGGAGGCTGAGCTCAGGGCCAGCCTGAACGACAAAGCGAGACCCTGTCTCAAAAAAAAAAAAATTGATAAATTAAAATATTTAAATTAAGAATAACTGTTTATCTTCCCCAAAGAGTCTCCACTAAGACTCAAAGCAACCTTTTAGCTGTGAGCCGCTGTAAAAATCAAAAAATTAAATACTTCCAACACACAATGGCAAAGGGTAAAGATTCCCATTTCAAAGGGGAGGGAGTAGAGGAGAGAAGAATTGGGACCAAAGCCCAGGGGGGCAGACACTGGACCCTCCAGCTCCATGTCCAGCACCCAGGCAAAGAGGTGGGCAAACCCCCCGGGCAGCACTGGGCGCTACAGCCGTTGTGGCCTGTCTCAGGCTGGCTCTGCTCCTCCCCCAACAAATTCCACACTCCCAGCCTCTGCATCGCACTTCCGGCTTCATTGTTGGGGTTCACACCCCGTCCCCTTGGGCACACTGCCTGGCTACTGGATCTTCTGAGGTCTGGCTGGAAGCTTCCCTGACCTGGAGCTCCTGCATTCTGCATATCTGTAAAACCAGCAGCGTGTGGGTGGCCCCGCGGTGTGCTGCCAGCCCGAGCAATAGATGGCCCTCTTGAAGTGTGGCTGAGGAGCCTCTGGATTTCTGAGCAATCCCTACAAGTCAGGTCCCTAGCTGGCCCTTTTCCAGCAGGCGGCCTGCGGTTTTCTTTCAAAGCACAAAGTCTTCCACATTTGAGCCTTTGACCTGTGAAGGGAGGGGTCTTGCTGATTCCCGTGACACTGGCGTCTTTCCTTTTGTCTGGGTGCAAAGTACCTGGCTTCTTCATAATAATAATCTTTTAGCAACCAAGCTCTCCTCAGCCAAAACTTTACAAAACCCCAACTGTACAGGAGCTTCCTTTCTGGTGAAAATCAAACTTTTTATAATTGGTTTTATTGATAATTTTATACACACATTATGATAGTCAAAACTTCTTAAATGAGTTTTTTGCTCCCCTTTCTCAGTGTAAATCTCACTAAACGTAGCAAGCGGTGCTCTTGTTGCAGCCTGAACATTAGGCTGCCATGAAACTTTCTCTGCCTGATAATCAGTGCGCTGCTCTTAATGTCATTGTCCCAAGTGTCGGGACATAAGCAGATGTGTACAAATATTCTTGCCAAAGCATAACACGCGTGGCCTGGAGTTCGGCTTCAATGGAGTCCTCGTTCCAAATGTAAACTCCCCAGGACTTCCCTGTGGCTGCCTTTCTATCAGCCTCCTGGTTCTCTGACTTCTAAGCAGAATAAAATTCAACTCACAGCATTCTAGGGCTGCTTTTCTGCCTGACATCTCCAAGCTTCCAAACTCCTCCCCTGAAGCAGCTCCAAAGGCTTCTAACCCACACGGCCAAGGAATTACAGCAGCAAACTCATTCCTGGTACCGAAACCTATCTCAGCCACCTTCTCACTGCTGGGACCCAGAGCCTGCACCCACAGTTTAAAGGGGGTGGGATGTATTTTGGCTCCTGTTTCAGAAACTGAAGTCCATGTTAGCAACCTGAAATACGAATGCTGTCAGGGAGGCTCTGGCAGGGACAGCTGCTCACAGCTCAGCGACCCTGAAGCCCAGAGACAGAAAAGCCAGGGAGGGAGATGAACCCATCCAGGCCACCTGCCAGCAATCTGTCACTTCCACACAGGGCACATCTCCTCACAGCAAGCCAGTTACACAGTTCCATGGGCCAGTCCTTTTTTTTTTTAGGTTTTAGTTTTTTGAGACAAGTTCTCGCTGTGTAGGTCAGACCAGCCCTGAACTCACTATGTAGTCCAGGCCAGTCTCAAACTCACTGCAATCCTCCTGCCTCTGCCTCCCGAGTGCCAGGATTACAGGCGTGAGCCACCACGCCCAGCCTGGTGATATGTGGTACCGGGGATCAAACTTGGGACCTTGTGCTTTCCAGGTAGATGCCGGAACCACTGAGCTAAATCCCTGGCCAGCCAGTCCTTTTCCAAAAGCCCCACCTTTACACACACGAGGGCTTAAGGGACACCTAAATATAAGCCCTAACACCAAGGATGTTCCCGAGACGCGTCCTGTGACGTCACACCTGCCTCCTTAGGAAGGACATCTTTCCCATGGCTCCCAGGGGCCTCCAGACCACACCCCAGTCCTCTGTGACACACATGGAGTCCTGAGAAGTCACTCTGCAAATGTCTTCCCCTTCTCGGGGGTGGCCCATGCATGACCAGGACCTGGGAGGCCGTCCTTCCACCAGAGAGCCCGCCTGCCTCACAGAACAGACCCCACCCCTCCTGCTGTGGGGCTGAAAACGCCAGAAACTCACTCTCCTGGAGTCCCTGCAGGCTGGGTGCAGCCTGTGAGCTTGGAGCCCCCCAAGATGCACTCACCCTGGCTTCTGAACTAGAAAGGTGGGGCGCAGCCTAGCTCAGGCGAGGGCAGAGGAGGGGTGTGTGGTCCCAGCCCAGGGCCAGCGGACAGTGAGCTCTGGGCTGGGCCCTGAGCACTCAGCCACTTCCAGAAATGTCTCTTCCGGAATTAGCGGAAGCCATTTTCTGTCTCCTGCAAAGTGCTCTGGTCCCCAGAGGCAGCACTCGGAGTCACGCACCTAGCTCCGCCCACCGCCCTCCACAAGAACCCGAGTCCCCACGCTGTGCCACGCGCCTCCTCAGTGCGTGCCCAGGACACATTGGCCTGTGTCCTCCCACTACGGCGCGAGGACACCGGACGTGCACGGCAGTCGAGCGAGGCTGTCTTCCGCAGGGTCAACAGCCTGCTCTTCACACCCAGTCCAGGTTTCTTCTGAACACACGCGCTGACACTCACACCCACACTCGCCGCTCACAACTCCCCTTCCTGGACAAAAGCACACAAGGCTCCCGTTACCTTTGGCTGCAATCACGTAACAAGGAAGGAAGGCCTGGTGTTCACAGGCCACAGCTGTCCCAGGGCCGAGGGCCTGAGAGGCGGCCTGACCTCCTCACCACAGAGCTTCCTTGTGAGAGTGTCCACAACTCCTGCCGCGGCAGAGCCCAGCCGGCAGCAGCACCTCTGCAGGGACCAGGGCTGTGCCGCGGAAGTCCCGGGTCGGACTCCTTCCTGCCCCAGCTGACCGCTCGAGCAGGCCTGGGGAACAGGTGTCTCTCCAGGTGGCCAGCGAGGACGCAGAGGCGTGACTCTGAGTGTCACATGCCCATCTGTCTGTACCAGCCAGTCTGTCCTCAGTGCCCAAGACTTACCGCCACCCCCAGCCGTTCCCGAGGACAGATGCATTGAACACCCACTTTTCCATGCCCAAGGGAGCCCTGTGTGCCCGTCTGGGAAGCTGTCAAAACCAGGAGCAGGTGGTTCTGGGCCAGCATGATCCAAACCAGACAGCACTGTCAGCATCTTGGCAAGGCCGGGCTGACCTCGCAGCACCCCAAAAGCTCTCCACTCCACCCACCCACGTTCCCTGAGGGCGACCTCTGTCACCTGTCACAGAACAGTCCCAGTCTAGGCAGGCGTGGGGCTTGGAGGTAGGTCAGTTGGCAAGGCCGCACTCCTAGAAAGTTTGGAATGTTGGAAAGCTTCCAGGAGCCAATGCCACTCTTGGAAGGAGCACTCAGACAAGTGCTCAGAGCCTGGTTCCCAGGGGAGGGAGAGGCAGCAGCTGCCAGGGGCCCTTGACCAAGGCTGGCCTCAGGGGGGCTGCCCCAGGCCGTGCAGGAGATAGGCCAGACTGTGCCTGTCCCCGCTGGTCCATCAGCCTCTGTCCAGCATCAAAGCCCCTCCTGCTCATCAAAGCCCCTCTGTGCCCATCACTGCATTCTGTCTCTGTAGAAGCGGGAGCCCAGAATGGTTCAGTGGGTGCACAGCTGGTGGCAGAAGGTGGTCATCAGGGTGGGAAGCTGGGCTATGAGCCCAGGCCTAGTTCACCTGGGCTCTGTGACTGCCCAGGCTAGAGAGGCAGGGGCCCTGGCAAAGGCTTGCGTCTCAGGGAAAAAAAGAGCCGGAGTCACATAAATGAGGCAGCAAGGCAGCACCCTTGTGCTCCAAAGGACACGTCATCAAGGTTGTAAGGCACCCGCCATGCCGCCCAGCCACACAGCAGCCCCTGCTCTGCAGCTAAAGGCAGTGCCCTGTGGCTGGGCACACAGAGGACACCAGCAGACTGCCCTGGCCTTGGGCAACAGCCTCCAAGCTGCCGTGCAGAGGCCACCTCAGGGCAGTAGGGCAGAGGTGACACCTGCAGAGCGTACAGGTACAGGTTGGAGGGCCTGGCCGTCAGCACCCAGGCGTGGCGCTGTGGCCAGGCACGGGTGCCCAGAACACCACGGTCCCTGGGGTGGTATCACTGTCCATGCTTCCACATTCATCACTTGTCCTTCTGTGCATAGGACAGGCCCTGTCCTTGTCCCTGCAGCGTTGGAAGGTCTCTGCCCCTGCCCTGCCTTTGCCATGCCCCCTCTGGTGTGTGAGCCAAGGGGCACTGGTCTTCCACCTCTGGGGGACCCACAGAGCCCAAGTGAGACCCGGCATGACTTGGCATTGATACACCCCACTGCCATCACAGCAGGCCTGGCCACATCCATGCTGGCCACGGGATGCACTTGTCCCCAGTCCTTCCTGGTCCCTGCCTGCCTCCCACGCTCTGGGCCTGCGATCACAGCCCTAGGGAGCGGCCAGAGAGGGCAGGACACGCAGGGCTCCCAGGCCCCTCCACGTTGGGGGCTCCAGCACAGGAGGCACCACGATGGGCCCGAGCTCACCTGCCCGAGACCGGCTGTGGACACTGGAGACAGGGAGGTAACAGGAGAGGATGTGATCAGTGTCCGTATCCTGACACCATGGCGCCAGTGATCAGGCCCGGAAACGTGAGCCTCACCGAGGGGCCACAGTGGGGAGGAGGGGAGAGTCGGGCTGGGGGTGTACGTGTCTATAGCACAGGGGTCTATGCATCCTTATGTGACAGTGCACAAGCGTACGCATGTGTGCCCGCAGACACAGGCCTCAGGTGTCCTGTGATCCTCTGCGGGCCATCCTCACGCTGCAGCACGTGGCTGTGTCCCCGGTCTCGTGTGTTTGGGGCTCTGGGTCACTGTCACGTGTTTCTGCCTGTGCGCTGTGCCTTCGGGCAGCAGGACCTGGGACTCTGCAACATTTCCACCTCCACCCGGCCCGGCCTCAGCTCCCTCCTCCCTTGCCCACGCCATCGGCATCACCAGCTGGTGCTGCCCACAGCCTGCATGGAGCCCGCTGGCGGGACGGCCTCCGGCCTGGGCTGGGCTGCAGCGACAGTGGCTCCAGCACCAGCAGAGCTGCCCCAGGTCCTGTGGTGGACCAGTGGACCCAGGGTGGGCACAGCTGCTGGGTCACACTGAGCTGACGGCAAGGGAGCCGCTGTCAAGGTTGCTGCCCGGCTGCCCTGTGGAGCCAAGTTCCTCACATGTAAAACACGGGCCTGTGTCCCACTGTGCCCTGCAGGAGTGCACCTAGCTGAGTGACACAGTGCCTGGTGCCCACTAGCAACTCAGGGCAAAGCTGCAGTCCATGCGGGGGGCAGAGAGATGTGGAGCTTTGCCTGAGGCCTGTAGAAGGCTCGCCCTGCTCTGCCCCCGAGATCCACCACCCCCCTCTGTCCCACACCTGGGTCTGGCTCTCCACCCTCAGAGGCTCTGGGATGAGGCTCAGCCAGATCCTCCTCAGGTCACCAGGGCAGGACTCAAAAGGTCCAGAAGTCCTGCCTTGGGCCCAGGCCACGCTGAGGCTAGGGATTGGAGCCGCGTGTTGGGGGAGGCCCGCCGTCCTCTGCCTTTGGGGTCTTGCCGCCCCTGCCCCTGGTCAGCACAGAAGCCGGGAGCAGGGTAACTTGTTTTCACAGTCACCCCGGCTCAAAGTTCACAAGGTCTTGGACTCTAAGTCTGGCTCTGCCCATTCCCCTGCACCCACGGGCACTGCCAAAACTGTGCTCAACCCTCCAAGCGTCTGGGGACACGATGCTGCGCTCTTCTCACGCTCTTTATTTGCGGGGCACAGCAGCTGGGCTGTTCTGTGTCGCGGGACTGGCATCCTAGTAAGACAGGGCAGGCAGGGTGTGGGCTGGCGCTCTGGGGCGTGCTGTCCCCAGGAAGCCCTGACTACCCTGTCAGTCCCAGGTCCCAGGCGGGGGACCCTTCTTCACCTGGGCCCACCTCAGCTACATGCCGGGTGGCGGCCTCCACAGCCAGAGGCGCGGAAGGAGTCATCGGGGACGGGGGCTCTGTGGAGAGAGGTGGGTGGAGCAGCTGCCGGGGTGCTCCTGCCGCCTAGAGGCCACTGCAGGAACAGCAGCGTGCGGGGCTGCAGGCTGAAGCCAGGCAGGGTGCGAGGGCGGGGGTGCGCTACCTTCCCCCAGAAGGGTGAGGGCGCCACAGGCTCTCCGGAGGGCTGGAGTTGGGCTCCAGGCGGGTGAGGCCCTGGCCGAGGGCATAGCTGCTCGGCTGCAAGGGCTGGCTGCCACCTCGGGTCCAGCCCTCCCGGTCCAAGCTCTTGGGGGTGCTCTCGAAGAACCTAGGGCAGAGGGGTGGCTGGCACGGCGCTCCTTCCCTGGTCCCCCTGGGGCACCTGCTGAGTCGGGCCACTCCCAGCGTCCCCACGCGGCGGCGTCCCTGAGAGTGTAAGCAGCGATTCCCGCCGTCCCGGGGCCATCGTCCCCCTCTGCCCCCCACTGAGGCACCCGGTGGCTGAGAGAGGCGAACCCTGGATCTTAGGGCTCACGGGCGGGGGCAGACCGCCGCCACTAGGGACAAGGAGAGAATGTGGGGGCCCAGGACCCCAGCAGGTCCTGCTTCCGCTGGGGCTCCTGCCTGCTGCTCCTTATCTGGCCACCAGGTCCCCACCGCACAGCTCAGCGTCCACTCGGCGACCCTGACAGCGGGCACCCCAGCACTCTAGCCTCATGCTAGGTGAGCCTGTTTAGCCCTGTTTCCCAGACCTCCCATAAGGGGGACCCTGTGCCTGCGACCCAGGGAACTCTTCCTGCCATGGCCTCACCCCTGGCTGTAGGTGGTCAGGTACCGGGTGTCCTCGTCGGGGTCTCTCGGGCTGCACACATAGCTGCTATTGTTGAGGGTGAATCCTGTGGGTTCCTGTGGCAGGGAAGGGGCTGTCAGACAGTGTGGGGGCGAGGCCAGCACGGGGTGGCGGGGCTCACCTTGGTCCCCACTGCCTCTCGGCCCAGCAGGGCTACGTTGGTCTGCTGCATCGGCCGGGGTGGCCGGAAGTGCTTCTGGCTGGTGCTGCTGGGCGCGGGGCCCGGAGAAGACACCTGCAGGGGACAGACCCAGGGAGGCCGCGTGGGCGGACAGGGGCTAGTCTGCTGGCTTAGGGCAGCTCCACCCGCCTCCACCCGGGAGTCCCGGTTCTGCTGCACGCCCCTCCGGGGTCCCCGCCGCTCACCCTGGGGTTCAGTGCCCTCTCGTTGACTCGGCTGTAGCCGGTCTCCCGCTCGGAGCCTTGGGCCAGCACGGGCAGGAACTCGCTCCCCTGGGGAGCAAGGTAGCTATGGGTGGACGCCAGGGTGCGGCCAGACCCCCGCCTACCCAGCGCGGCAGCTAACCTGTGGGTTAGTCATAGGGAGGAAGTCCGCCTTGGTGACACTGCGGCCTGGGAGGAGGACCTGGAAAAGCCACAGAGGGGCATCAGGCTGGCTGACGCGGCACACCCCCACCCATCACCTCTGCCCATTCTGGCTCCAGCTTAGCAAGGGACCCCCTAAAGCCTGGCATGAGACACGCCTGTCATCTCAGCATTCTGGGAAGCTGAGGCAGGAGGATTGCAGGTTGGAGCCCATCCATTGCGGGCAACTTAGCAACCTACAGAAACACTGTCTCTAAATAAAAAACAAGAGAAGGGGTAGGTGGGGATGCAGGTCCTTGAAGGCTCTGGGTTCAATTTCCGGTACTGCAAAAAAAAAAAAAAGAACAAAAAATCCCCCGCTGGGCCTCACAGGAACAAGGGAGGGGAGGAAGCTGTGGTGGGGGGGGCTGCCTGTGGGAAACGGGGCGGGGCATAACTGGGACTTTTGCATTAAGTTCTAGTCTTTTGTGAGTGTGAGGCACATGGCGAAACAATTGATAATTAGGCAGAAATGAGACTCAGAGAAAACTGAGCTTGGGTCTGATCTGTGCTACTCTGGGCAGCAAGGACTCCGGACCCCAGCCTGCCACCACTTTTAGTATTGGCCTTTTGTGCTTCTCAACACCTGCCCTCAGTGGGAGCCCGGGGCAGGCCCTCGCCGAGCCGGGCCTGGCCATGCCTGCAGCCGGGCCTGGCCATGCCTGCTGCCCGGCCCGGTCTCTAACATGGGGCCCGGCGGTTCCCACTGCCAAGTCCCCTCCACTCATTCTGAGCTGAGCAAAACCTTTAGGACCTCCCAGAGGGAGCTTCTATTCCAGAACCCCCACTTAGCCTGGACTCACCGGGTCCCCAGGCAGAGCCTGAGAGCGGGGCAGGAAGTCCAGGGGGCCTCTGGTGGAGCCCTCAGTGAAGCCTGTCCTCTCCTTGGCACCGATGGACCGCTTCTGCAGCAGGTCTGTGGGGATAGGACCCCGGTATCCCTGTGACCCGGGCACCTCTGGTTTTGTCCAGGCATCCACGAGGCTGCCCACCCTTCTGTGCCTACCTTGCTGGGGGGACAGCTCCCTGAGATACTTGGAGTTGTACTCAGACGTCATGAAGCGGGGGCCCTGGAATGCAGCAGCGTGGCCCGGTGGTCTGGGAAGTCCCAGACACACGGGGCTCCTGGGCCAGAGCCCCAAGGACCCCGAGCACCAGCAGAGCATGGTGGGAGGAGGGGGTGGGAGGCGTGGAGGGCCAGGTCGTGGACAAGGAGCCGGGGAGCCACAGGCCCCTGCAGCCTGCTTGGGGACCCCCGTCTGCATCCTGTATGGCCCTTCCAGCCCTGCGGCCCTTGCCCCACTCACATAGCGAGCGTTTTCGCACCCCGGAGAGCCCTTGTCCTGATCCTGGTGCAGCAGGGTCACCGCTCTGGGCTCCTGCCCCGGGATGGCCTGCAGCCCATGCTCCTGGGTGTCGAAGTGGACCTTCTTGACCTGGGCAGGGGCAGCGGGTGGTGGCGGTTGCTTCCCATGGGCCCAGGCTGGTGGGACTCCTGCATCCTGGCCAGAGACGCCAGCTCCTGTGCCCCTTGCCCACCCTGGCTCCTCTTGCCCGAGGCCCCATCACCTGCCACTGGCACCTCTTGGAGCATTCTGCCCTCCAGTGGACACTGGCCCTCAGCTCATTGTCCTGGGTTGGCTCTTCCCCAGCCCCCCACTTCTACTTCGCCCCTAGTATCCCTGTTACACTCCCTCCCTCCCCTCATCGCCCAGGACGAAGGAGACGCTTAGGGCAGGTGCAGCCTCGGGCCCTGGGCTCCATCTCCAGTAGCAAAAGGAAGACGGCACAGAGCAGTCGAGGACTGAATGTTTTGTGGGGGTCTTGGTGACATGCAGATGGCAGTAATAATGGCAGAATCGAGGAGGTGGGGACAATGATGGGTTTGTAGCAGCGAAGGGGGATGGATGTGGATCGGGCTGTGGGCTGTGGGATGGAGCTGGGTACAGTGGGCTGGCAGCACAGGGGCAGAGGACAGCCCCGCGCTGACCTCCTTGGTAAGAAGCCCCACGCCTGGCTTCTCCCGGCTATAGCCAGAACAGGTCTGGTGCATGTTCCGGAGCAGGGGCGCCCGGCTGTCGAGCCCCTCCAAGGGGCTGTAGCTCTTGCTGGTCACCGACTGGAAGGTGTCCTGGACTTGCTCCCTGAGGGATAGGACAGGAGCTGGTCCCCCAGGGTCTCCTTCAGGGCGGTGTTGCGATGCCAAGGTTTGTCCTTCCCCGACCTTCCCCACCGCTCTGGAGGCACCATCCACAGAGCCTGCGTTGGCCCAGTGGCCTCCAGTGTCCCAGGGCGAGGGTCTGAGAGGTCAGGGCCCCCCAGATGGTACCCCATGGCTGGGTTGTCCAAGGCGTCCAGGCTGGGCTGGTATGAGACCAAGCTCCGCAGGTTTGACTTATAGCCAGTGCCCACGTGGCTGCCCATGCGGGGCTTGAAATCCTCTCGGCCTGCCGGGGGCAAGGGACACAAGGCACAGGTCAGTGAGGCGAGGCCGGCGTCAGGCAGGGCCACCTCCTGGGCCTGGCTGTCAGAGCCGGGGTGACAGGACTGTGAAAACAGGAGAGGAGACCACGAGTGGGGACAGGTGTGGGGCCGAGTCGCAGTGACAGCAGGGATCAGGGTGGCCTCCCAGGGCCAGCAGCAGCGCGAGGTCCTAGAGAGGAAGCAGCCGGCAGGGCAGCCTGGAGACCCCACACAAGCCACAAGCCCACTCCGCTCGGGGCCTCACCGTAGGCTGTGCAGTAGGTGGTGGCGTAGAACTTCAGGGGGTCTGTGCAGCCCCCTGAACTCATCTTCACTTGAGGGGAGACCACCCCGAGGGGGAGCTTCCCCATCATCGTGCTGGGCGGCGCTGGGCGGCAGGCTGGGCCTGGAGAGGAGCACAGCTAAGTCAGGGACCACGCCAGTCTCTGTCCCCAGCCCGACAGCCGCTCCTCATGAGGCCAGAGCTGGTGTTTTGCGGCACGTCTGGATCCCCATCAACTCTTCTTACCCCATTTGCAGTGGGGGGATAGGTGGAGGCGCTCAGTGCCAGACTGGCCCTGATCTAAGCCCTCCTGGCTCCAGGGAACGAGTGGCCCAGGGCGCGGCCATCCCCACCCCGCCCTCTGCTCCGGACCTGTTCTCCTGCCTGGGCCCTCACCTGCCCTCTGAGATCTGCAGAGGCCACAGGAGGCAGAACCTGCTGGGAGAAGCCAGAGCCAGGCCCTCGCTGAGGTGGCCTCCCTGGAGTAACAGAATGTTGCCTAGCAACAGATGCCCAGCAACCGTGTCCCAGAAGGCCTCAGAAACCCTGCTGGGGCCAGGGTCACAGAGGAGCTGACCTGGTCAGGACAGAGTCACTGTCTGAGTGACAAGGAGTGAAAGGTAAAACTGTAAACTACTCTGCTTATTGAGTGCCACTTCTGGCAAGACACTGCACATCCTTCCTGTGTGCCAGGCAGCTATATCATCCGGTTTCCTCAGGGCACAGAGGCTCAGGTTGGCGAGCAGCTCTGCTGGGTCGGGCGTAGGGCCTCTGGACCCCTCTCTCCTCTCCAGAACTCCCCTGTATGGGTTCTGCTCGGGCCGAGTGCGAAGCCCTCCACACACTCCCTCGGGCCAGCCCCAGACTCCTGTTACGGGGCGCTGAGCTCAGGAATCCGCGGGGCGCACTCACCCACCTGCAACCCTGCGAGGTGCGATGATCTTCTCCAGCCCCCGCGCCCTGTCACCGAGGTACACAGCACCCACCTCCCTGCTGCTGGCAGATGTGGCACAGATCTGCACCTGGAGGAGGTGAAGCAAGGTGAGGACGGCAGCGACCTGACACTGGGACCCAGAGGAGACGCCAGCCTGCTCCGCCAGGCACAGAGCCACAGGACCGGCACCGGGACGGCCGCCTGCCTCCCCGGCCTGAGTGAGGAGTCTGACTCGCGGCAGCTGCACATCTCTGGGGTGGCCTATGGCTGCTTCCGAGCCAACCGTGTGCCCCTGAGCGGGCACTGCAGATGGTGGCACCAACAGGTGGTGAAGGGCGACAGTAGGAAACCGCCCTGATGGAAGTGGGAGGCGAATCTGCTGCCTGGGCCTGTGTGTAGCTGAGCCACTGAGATTTCATGCGGCTCAGTCTGTGACCGTGCCAGTTTCGCTTCAGTGCCAGTGAGGGTGAGACTGGGCTGCTCCTGCCCCCCAGGGAGAGGGACAGGGGCGTGGGCTCGATGCACAGGCCCCACAAGAGGCCTGGGCTGGGAGGCAAGCAGGTCGGGGCAGCAGCTGGGCGGGGAGGCCTATCAGAGCCCAGTGAGGACCTGTCCAGGCCTCAAAGCCTATGGTGACAGAAGAAGGGCGACCAGCAGCCCTGCCCCTATGGGCACCTTGGGGACCTGGAATGGGAAGCTGGGAGGGGACAGCAGCAACGCCTCAGTGTGGGTGAGAAGTGGACACAGCTGGAGCCAGTGCCAAGGCTGCACGGCTCCCAGCTCTGCCTTGAGATACCTCTAGGACTTAGCACAGACTTGGGCCCCAGTTCCCCCTCAGGAGGGTGGGGTGATACTAGCACCCAGCCCTTGCTGTGGGGTAAGTGCTGTCCAGACCAGGGGAGACCTGGACACACGCGCTTTGGTGAGCTTGCTGCCCGCTAGGCACAGGCCCCCATGGGCCCGGCCTCAGAGCCAGTTCCGACAGCCAGTGCGGCGGTGTTGGGCTGCAGCAGGTGCCACTCGACTCGGAGCCAGGCGGCCCCGCTCCTGAGGCCGGGCTTGGGATCGCCTTCTCCAAGCCACTCCACTTGCTGTGGAAGGAATCACAGGCCCGCCTGGCAGCATCACATGGAGGGTCTCGATTTGAGCCAGCAAGGGGCTCTGCACCGCGGGATTGTGAGAGAAAGATCTCCAGTCCGTCTTCCCGCTGACTGCAGAGGGCTGTGGGCTTTGGGTACAGCGCCACCCAGTGGCGTCCTCTGGAATGGCAGTGCTGCCACTGCCAACCCCCGCCCCCATGGCAGGGGTCCCCAAAGCTCCGCCAGGACAGACTCTAGATCCCCTCAGCTGTGAGGCACCACCCGCCACATCCCTCTCCCTGTCCAGAACAGAGGGGCAGACCCAGCACCCATGGGAGCAGAGTCTGAGTGCCCCCAACGTGGGCCACCAAGCTGTGGCGTGACTCAGCCTCCATCCTGCTGTCCACGTGCAGGAAAGGCTCCACAGTCCCCACAGGTCTGAATCCAGTGTGGGTACCGGGCACCTAAGACCCTGAGGGGAGCATCCTGCATGTGTGAAGTGCCCCTCGATGCCCAGTGCTAGGCACAGCCACTGTTCTCCTAGCCTTTGAGGAGAGCTGCACTGTGCCCACCTTTCCTGCAGGAAGCTGCCCAAGCCCCACAGGCAGGAGGGTGAGTGGACCCCAAACCCAGCTGAGACCCAAGTCCGTGCAACTCCATGTTGGGCAAATATCTCCACAGTGCTTAACATCAGCCATGCCAGGTGCCCAGGCCCGGGACAGAGGTGCCACCTTCTCACCCGAGGTCTACCCAAACAGAGCTGTGCCTGCTCAGAAGCTGGGGGTGAGGCTGGGGACTCGGTGGGAGGATCTCTCTGGGCGAAGAGCTGGGGCTGGGCCATGGGGCCCCTTTACTGGGGAGTCCCAAGCCTCAGCTCTCAAGGACAAGCAGGAGCACACGGGACAGCAGGAGGCACAGCACTCCAACAGTTGTGTATCTTGGTGGCTGACCACAGCGGCAGAGCCCAGCTCCCATCGGGAGGGCAGGCCAGCAGACCTCAGCCTTTTTCAGGAAGAAGCAGCTTGACTCACTGGCCAGCCAACGGGGGATGAATGATGCCAACGTCCCAGGAGGCATCCAAGTGGCAGCTTCTGAGGATGATGAAACAGCAGGCACCCTCAGCCGCCTTGGGTGCCAGGCACCGTCCGAAGCCCTGCACATGCAGTCTCACCCCCCCGCTCCAGACCCAGGGATGGGCACTGTTCAGCAGGGCTGTAACAAGAGGCGTGGGGTGCTGGCATCGTCTGGGAGATGCCTGTGGCTTCAGGCCTTGGACTCCCTCCCTGGAATGGATTCTGTCCCCTCCCTGGACCGTCCGTCTGCGCGAGCAGAACCAGTGATATGGAGCACAGTGTGAAGGATCCTCAACCCAAACCGGGGGGGCTCCAGCCTCCTCACTCTGCCCATGCCGACTGTGTCTGAACCGGCTCCTCTGTGGCCTCTGGGCAAGGGACAGGCTGTCAGGGGCTGGGGAAGGGCTGCTCCACCCTGGTGCAGGGTTCAGGGAGGTCTGGGGCTCTGGACTAGTACCAGGCAGCCTCAGCTGCTTCCCAGCCGTCATGGTGCAGAGCCGAAGGCTGCAGGTCTGCGTCTATTTCTCACAGGTGCTCTTGGGTCCCTGCTCCACTGGTGGCCATCTCCTGGCCCCACTTCCTCAGAGGTTTAGGGATGGTTTCGGCCAAGTCCTGGGAATGAGGAGGCTATGGGGGGCCACATGTCACTTTGGCACAGTGGTGGGTTATTCTTGGTGGCCCAGTTGGATCTAGGGAGTTGGCCAGAGTCAGGGGTGCCAGGGTTGGCCTTCCTGGCTTCTCTGCAGTGAGGCAGGAGAGGTCCCAGGCTGGACACCTCCCTGGAACTGTGCTCAGCGGCTGTGGTCCCTGAGGCACACTGCCACCACCTCTGAGTGATCCCAGCAGTGGCCTGAGTGCAGCATGGAAACTACCCCCTCGAGGGGTATGAGCCAGCACGCACTGACTCTCCCACAGCCCCGTTCTGCCTCTGACGACCGCCGTCTCGGCCTGTGCTCCTGCCCTGTCTCCCGCAGCCTGGAAGACCTGGGCTTCTTGCTCTTCCACAAGATTTAGAAATCCACGATTCCTGCGCCCTCCCCGCCCTCCACCAGCAGGAGGCAGCCTGCACAGTGGCCCACAAGCACCCCAAGGCAGGGGCGGGGTCCGGGACAACCCAGATGGGGTGGTGTCTCCAGTGGCCTCTGTGGGACCTGGGGCAACTTAGTTGGGAGAGCTGCAGGAAGGTGTCCAAAGCCCTCAGAGGCTGGACACAAGGCTGTCACAGACCATGCTCAGCAAGGCTGAGGGCACTGATGGCCCACTGCCCGCACCAGTGTGCCAGCAGGGCCCTGTGGCACACTCCCACAGGAAGTCGCTCAGGGCAGATGGCTTCATGCTGGGCTGGAAGTCAAGTGACAGGGGTGGCCAGGGTCACGGGTATTCCTCCTCCTGCAGTGGGTCTGGGTGCGAGAGAGGCCTTCGGGCAGGGAGCCTTGGGGTCCAGCGTCCCCGTGGCAGGTGCTGCCCGGAACTGCTGCCCTGCTCACCAAGGACTCAGCTGGAGCAGCGAGCCCGCTTTGTTGCCATGAGGACCAGGGTCACTCCCAACTAGTCTGACCCTGCCTGACCAGCACCGCTCCTTCCTCGGGGGAAGGCCGTCACCCTGCCACACATGGAGTGGTGGGACATCCAGAAAGCGTGGGTATTTGGGGATGTCAAAAGGACTTTGCAGCTGGGTGCAGCAGTGCATACCTACGTGCAACACTCTAGGAGGCTGAGGCAGAAAGATCACCAGTTAAAGCCCAGCCTGGGCAACTTAGGGAGATGTCTCAGAATAATAAAAAGAGAGTGGGGATACAGCTCAGGGCAAAGACCCTGGGTTCCATCCCTAATACTAAGAAAAAAAAAAGACAAAAAGCAAAAAAAGAAACTTTGTAAAACACTTTCCAGGGGCCACTGGGGCTCACAAACAACCTCTACCTAAGACCTACCTCACCAGCCTTGGGCTGGGCAGCCGCTCCAGAGAGAGCCTCTGCCCTCACCTACCCCACCAGACACTGTACTGAGGGGAGGTGAGCAGAGCGGGACTGGCCGAAGACAGCTGGGCCTCTGGTTCCAGCTGTTTCCTCGGAACAGACTCACTCGGCATAGGGGAAGTGCATCGCACACACACACACCAGGCGACCCCAGCCCCAGCCCCTGAGCTCCCTCCCAGCCAGGTCAGAGGTCACAGGTCACAGGTCACAGGTCACGGGTCCACATGCAGGGTGTTTGGCGTGCCAGAATTGCCTTCTTTTACAGACACCTGGCTCTGCCCCTGCCATCTGGGTCTAGCGAGCCTGGACCTCAAGGCTCCATGTGGACACTTAACAGGGTGCGCAGCTACAAAACGTGCCCCTGCTAGGATGTCCGTCATGTGGCAATAACACCTTGGCACCCATATCCCTCCTGCTTTCCTCAGAGCTGGCTGCCCCACACATCCGCTTCCTGTGCGGAAGGCGCACCCTGGGGGCCCCTGGGGGCCTAGGAGGTGCTGGAAGCTAAATGAAGTGGCAAGGGTGCTGCCTGGTCCAGTAGGACTGGTGTCCTTGTGCAGAAGAGGTCACATGTCCCCTACGCACATCCTGTGGGACCAGAGCGGATGCGAGGCAGCCACCTCCAGGCAGGGCAGGCCTTGTGACAAGGCGTGTGTGGCGCGGTGCCGGCACTTTGTTTCTCGCCTGGCAGAAGAGGCTGCTTCAGTCTCAACAGCTGTGCCACGCACCCAGCCATTTCTGTGTTCACATGTGCCCCCAGGGTCACAGAGCTAGCCCTAGAGGGCTCGACTCTCTGGGAAGAGAGAGTCCAAGACTGGAGGCAGTCCAGGGCCACTCTGCCAGCCCAGGAGAGCAGCAGGCAGCTGTGGCACCTGCAGAAACCAGCTGGTGCTCAGTGCTGAGGTCAGCTGTGCCACCCTGGTAAGCTAAGCTGTCCTGATTGACCAGGGCTAGGGCCACACCTGGGGCTTGCCACCAGCCCAAGCCCCCTGTTGCTCAGATCTGCAGGCTGAGGGTCCCTGTGGAGCCCTGGCACTGGTGGGGGGAACAGTTCTGTGGCTTCTGGGGAAGGCATGGTGAGATCCTGGGGCACTGGAGCCGTAGCCTTGAGGGCAAGTGTGTAGCCCGAGCCCCTTCTCCCTCTCTCCTGCTTCCTGGCTGTGAGTGGGCAGGTTGCCTTCCCCATGATCCCCAGTGCCTCCCGCCACCCCGTCTGCCAGGCTGCAGCCTCAGAAACTGAGAGCCAGAATACACCTATTCTCCGTGGTAGTCATCTCAGGTACAGTGATGGAAGGTAACAGAACTATTATATTTCAGAATTCAGGGCAAGTGGATGCAGTGATGGCTGCCTGTCATCCCCGCACTCTTGGAGGATAAAGCAGGGGGCTCCTGAGAGCTGAAGGCCAGCCTGCACTACAGGAAAACTGTCTCAAACAACAAGCAACAGTAAAAAGGAATTCACTGCCAAAGTTTTGGCTTAAAGTAGGTGTGATTGCATAACTTGTAATCCCAGCACCCAGCAAACTGAAGCAGGAGTATCACTGAGTTCGAGATGAGCCTGGACTACAGAGCAAGACTGCCTCAGGCTGATTGTGGGCTGGCAGGAACGCAGGGATGGTGAGGCAGTGGCAAAGGGCGTGCAAGCCAGGGCCAGGGCTCTGCCAACTCTCAGAACAAGTGGAGATACCTGTGCTGCAAGTACAGATCAACAACAGAGAAGAAACTCCCAGAGGGCTGAGGATACTTAGCACATGTGAGGCCCTGGGTCTGGTCCCCAGTACCGCAAAAGCAAAGAAGGAAGGAAGGAGGGGTGAGGAAAAGGGGGTAGGGAGGAGGAGGAGACAAAGGATTTCACACACACGACTAGCAAGACTGCACTCACAACTAGCAAAGTGACATCTGTGCAGCTCTCAGATTACATTTCTGAGCCTCACTCTCTTGGCTTGGACCAGGCCAGCCATCTGCTCCCCTGTGGCTGGACCACAGCCCTAATGCTGCAGCCGCTGGAGCCTTCTTCCCATACAGCTGGCCAGGGACAGGAGCGAATGGACCAGGCGTGGGGCCTGGACCAGAGACAGGAGTGAGAGGACCAGGCCCTCATGGCTGGGCAGGTCCTGTGCCAAGCCTGGGAACTCAGCCACGACCCTGCTGGGAGGGACTCGGGCTTGTGGTCCCTGGGCTGCAGCACCACTCTGCAGGATACGGCCCCAGGCCTGTAGGAGCCATGACAGGAGCCTCGTGCTTCAGGCCCCGTGCCCTTCAGTGCAGTAGCCAAGATCTGGGGGAGAAGGCCCAGGCAGAGTAGGAATGGGACAGGCTCAGCGTCAAGGAGGCCACAGAGTCCCCACCTGCCGCAAATTGAGCTCCTCCATCTCTTGTCTGGGACTGTGCAGCAGCACCCACCTGAGCAAGCCTGAGCCCCACAGCCCAGACACTCACGGACAGCTGGCGGACAAGGGCTTCTTTGCAATGGAGTACTACCTGGTACTTGCCCAGAGCACGTCCCTCCTGCCAACTCCCTGGGCCTGGGTAGTGCCAACACTGCTGTTCTGGCCCCTGGGCTTGTGGGTGTGTAAGAAGGCTGCCTAGGGCCTGGCCGACAAGGGCCACATGCACAGGTAGGAGCTTCCTGTTAGTGCACCTGAGCGAAGGTGGAGGTCTCCGTCTCAGCACACCTCCTGCACTGCCTGTTTACAGTCGTGGGCCTGGGGTGACGCCTGGCTGGGAGAAGAGACAAGAACCTACAGGCAGCCCACAGTCAGTACCAGATGGCCCCTTATGGCACACCAACACGGCCCAAGATCCAACTATGAAGAGCCAGGAGGACACCTGGGGAGGGGCAGCCTCTCTTGACTACGTGGCACCCCACGTGGGACGGGCAGACTTGAATGCAGTCAGGAACGGCCAGGCTCAGCAACGAGTCCCCTGGCCCTGTGTCCTTTATTGATTTTTTAGAAATGCACCATGGCTGGCCTACTTTTGCTTACTGCCTAACGAAGGGAAAACATTTACATAGCACCCTTGGGCCCGACACTGAGCGGCTTCAGCTGGCAGGACCCCGGGCTTTCAAACGACATAAGCCAGGAGCTCAGGAGAAAACAGCCCCTGCAGCAGCCGCTGAGCCCAGGCACCAGCCACCAGGCCTCACACTACCGAGCCGGGCAAGAGGGGATCCAAGCTGTGGCCCCGGGGTCTGCTGCACAACATTCATGGGGTGGGCAGGGCGGTCGCTCCTCCTCGTGGGGCCCCAGCAGAGCCTGGCCCCGGTGTGTCCAGCATCTCCGGCTTCAGCCCCACCCTACCTCCTGGCTGAGGTGAGTGCTGGCTCTTCCCTGACACTGTCAGCAAGCTCCGTGTCCACTCCAGGTGTCGCCTGCTGCGTGATCACCCTAAGCGACTAGGCTCTCTGACCTGCAGGGGAGGCTGCCCACAGCTGTAGGCGCCCACTGCCACTCCAGGCAGTGCTGCATACAGGCTCCTTGGCCACAGGCCAAGGCAGGACTAAAGACATCCCACGTGCACGGCAGGTGCTGGCTCGGCCTGAGAGCCACCGTGGGCCTCACCGGCTCTTCTCTCCAAGCTCCCTGACGGAAGCCGAGATTAGCGCGGGGAAAACTGAGGTTCGGCGCTGGCTCAGCTGCTTGTGGTCAGCACGCCGCACTGCTGTGTCACTTCCAGAGCAGCGCTGCTCACCGAGTACAGACCTCACGCTCTGGGGAACACCCCGTAGTGCTAGGACACCACGGCTGCATTCCAGAGTTGAGGGACACACCACCACTCCTCCGTGGTGGTGGTCTGCTAGGTTTCCGGCGGGAAGTGAGATCTGGGGAAACCAGCTGCACTCATTTCTGTCTTTTGAGCTTCAACAGACCCGAACAACCTTCCCACAGGCCTAAGGCCACGACACGGGGCTCTCAGGAGACATGCAGGCAGAGGGTCCTCTCTGTCCGTCCTTAGCAAAGGCCTCTGCAGCCCCCAGCACTGCTGTGTCCATGCTCAGGATGCTCCCAGCCTCTCCAAGCGACCGTCCTCACCTGGACAGGCAAGAGCCACCAGGGAAGGCCCTGTCTAGCACAGTGGAGCTGGGTGCTGGGTGACCCCACGCGAACACACTGCCTGCCAGGCAGCATGGTACTGAAACCCGCAGTAGTGCCTGGGGTACTGCCTGGAGGAGAACAGCTGTACCATGCTCACACTCATCTCCACGAACGTGTGGCCACAGGTGACACAGAAACACCGAACAAAAACCAGGACACTGTCCTTTCTCAATGCTCTTTACTGCTACAAAGTGTGCATGTTAAAGAAATGCAGAGGGTGTCACGTGTCGCCACTCACGCACACCACCCAGTTCTGCCTGGCTTGTCTGCCCAGGTAAGCTCAAGGGGCCCAAGTCAGCTTCCCTGGCCATGGAGGAGTGCACCAAGCTGGCAGGGTTCACTCTGCCAAAGCCAGAGGAAGAGGTGCTGGTGGGAGGGGCTCTTCCTAGTCGGGGCAGCCAAGCCCCACCCACACTTGAACACTGCCACGGTGCCCTCTTGTGGCAGGCCTCCGCCATGGCAGCCAAGCAAAGCAGCAAGCCAGGCCACCTGGAGGGCACAGGACACTGGGTTCTGTCCTGAGGGCAGCGTGCCCCTGCTCGTCCCCTCCTCAAGGCGCAAAGTGTCTAAGAAGCAGGAAGCCAGGCTGGCCGTGCCGGCGGCAGTGCCGGCTCAGTGTGGCTCTTTAAAGAGGTACTCCAGGTCCGGGGCGCGCAGCCGCTGCTCCTTGTGTTTGTTCTTAGCGAAGTCCCTCAGCAGGGCCATGACTTCATTTTCAAACACCTCCGGGGCTGGTCTGGCTTCTGCAAGGGAGGGGTGAACAGAGCACTGTCGTGTCAGGGGTGTGACAGCCCAAGGCCCGCACACTGGCCTTGCTCAGCACACAGGTGGTCAAGGCCCAGCTCCATCTTGCTCCAGACACACGAGACCAGGGCTGCGCAGCGCTTGGGTCAGCCTGCCCTCTGCACAGCCATTCAGCAGCTGCTGCCACTGTGCCGACGGCCCAGCACCACATCTGTGTGAGACACAGGGCCCGCCATGGGACAGGGAGGGCCGTTTACTCTGGTCCCTGCAGTACCTCAGGCCCAGGCCTGAGTTTGGCTTTTGCTGTTTTCCCTGGATCTGTGGCTTCCTTCGCTATCTGCAACTTCTGTCCCCTGGGTCAGCCACAGAAAACCTGGGGTAAACAGGTTCACACTGCGTGCTGTTCTACTTCAGTCTCACGGCCCACCCTGTCCCGGGTATGTATGCATCGCTCTGTCTGTACCTCCTCCTGATCACTAAGTTCTCCAATTCATGTTATAGCATCTGAGACCACCAAGACCCTGAGGCCCAGGAGCCACAGGCGCAGACACGGGAGGACAAGTGAATGCTGGCAATGCGGCAAAGCGTTCGCCAGGGACACAGGCCACGCAGTACACGGGCCAGCCGGGCTCGGCTCCCACAGGTCCCAGGTGCTATGTTCTCTGTTGACCCGCAGGGCCCTCATGTAAGAGCTCTACTTTCTCTAACAGAGGCCTTGGCTGTAAGCGACAGAAATGAAGACCTGGTAGAATCAGTAAAAATAAGCAGGAAAGGGGCCGGGGAGTTAGCTCAGTGATTCCAGCGCCTGTCTTGCAAGCACAAGGACCCGGGTACGATCCCGGTAACCACATACCGGGCGTGGAGACTCACCCCAGCAGCA
Source organism: Petromus typicus (assembly GCA_004026965.1). Taxonomy (NCBI): domain Eukaryota; kingdom Metazoa; phylum Chordata; class Mammalia; order Rodentia; family Petromuridae; genus Petromus; species Petromus typicus. The sequence continues at coordinate 120,368 of PVIR01000054.1, read as the reverse complement.
ACCAGTACCACATACCACAGTGCCGGGCGTGGTGGCTCACGCCTATAATCCCAACACTTGGGAGGCAGAGGCAGGAGGATTGCTGTGATGTGAGTTGGAGGCTGAGCTCAGTGCCAGAGAAAAGTACGGCAGCCTTGGCTTGGGACAGGGGTTGGGCTGTATGCTGCCAGTGACAACCTCCAAGTGTCTCAGCAACAGGGAGAGCTGGCAGCCTGTGAAGCTCAGAACAGAATCCTGGGCCAGTGGGCAGAGTCCTGGGTCAGCATAGGACCTGGCATCTGGGTCACATCCTGGGGTCTAGTGACCACAAAGTGAAATCAAGGGGTCTCAGGCTTCTCTCTAGGATGAACAAGAAAAGCCAGAAAATAATAAGCACCATGCCTTTTCTTGAAGGGGGAAAATGACGTGAGATTGCTGTCTGAGAAAGGGCAGGGGAAGCCCACACAGGTGCAGTAATAGGTGAGAAAGACTCACTCAAAATCTCCGATGATGCGGACAGGTGAAGGCCCAGACCCAGAGGAGCAAAGGGATGGCATGTTGGGGTAGCCTGCCGTGGCAGGGAGCAGGAGGGGCGCCTGCAGGAGGGCAACAGGATGCCTGTTCTTCATATGCACAGGGGAGGACAAGGAGAGTACTGCCTCTGCCCTGCAGGCAGTCACTGGGCCCTCAGCTCTGATGCTGGCCCACAGGGCCTACGGGGGCTGACAGCGAGCTTTCCTTCTGAAGCCCTGGACTGGGAAGGCAGGCGTAGAGGGTAGCCAGGAGCACCCAGGGTCAGCCTCAGGCCCTGCCTCTATCTGCAGCTAAGAGAGCAGCTTGCAATGCTCTGAAGGTAACTAAGGCAAAAACTAAATTCAAACTGAGCTCAACAACTGACTCCACCAGGCTGATCCCCAGAGTAACTACCGCCTAGGACAGTGGCGGCAAACCTACGGCACATGTGCTACAGCCAGCTGGTTGTTACTGCTGGAAGCTCTAAAGGTTCATCATCAGTGGTCTAGGAAAAACACGCTCACCCTGTGCACCAGCACCTCAGATGCCAGTGCTACTGCCCTACCGAAGGGCTGACGTTCAGCAATCAATGCTGCAACATATGTATGCAAAAGAAAGGAACAAGTCTATTAAGGGGAAAACATCAGCAGCAGACTCAAGGATAACTCAGATGTGAGTGAGAGGGACAGGAAACTGAAGGTCACTGGGCCAATACTACAGTGCTAAAGCAAAGGAGATGAAATACAAGGGCAGGTGAGCAACCTCAGCAGGGACTGGAAATGCAGAAAGCCAAACGGAAATAAGGAAGATAAAAAACAGCAGTGGAGACGCAGGACAACTTCAACAGGCTCATCAAGATCTGATGTGAACAAGGAGAAAGCCGGCGGGAGGTGGGGCAAGAGGTGCCAACAACCTGCTACACACACACAAAGGAAGAGGAGACACGGAGCAGGATCCAAGACCCTTGGGATGACGGTGGAGAACTGGAGACAATGACCGACAGGCCAGAAAGCTGGCGGGGCCAGCACCAAAAGGAACTGACCAGATGCACTACTGCAGTGTGGTGCTCCCACCGTGGAGGCACATGCAGACTGGGGTACCTGGGGTGCGCTGTGGAGGGGAGAGGACACCTCCACCTCACCGCAGGCAGCTTCCACACAGGCTCAGGGAAACAGGGCACTCCGCAATGGAGTAGTACCTCCAAAACTACAAGCCCAGCGGCCCATCTTCACAGCGCATGGACCCTGCTCTCTGGGTGTCAGCAGTGGCATTGGACTGGGGCAGTGGTGGTCTTGTTGCTTGGCACTGCCAGCTCCAGAGCACTCTGCAGGCTGCCATGGCTCTTTCTCTCTGCGGGTGTCTGAAGAAAGGGCTGCGATCCCTGTTTCTGTGTATAGCGTGTCTCTTTATCAGTGTTTCCAGTGTCTGGCAGCTTCTAGCTGTTTGGATATAATTATGCACTCTCTGTCACTGCAATGGAGGACACCAGAGATAATCAGCTTGTCAAGAAAAAACGGTCTTTTCCTTTTTTCAATTTGTGAGGCAAGGTCATATTGTGTTGCCCAGGCTGGCCCTGAGCTCCTGCACTCCAGTGACCTTCCTGCCTCAGCCTAGTCAGTGGGCGGGATGACAGCAAGAGCCAGCTGGCCCAGAAAAGGCCTCTTTGGCTTATGGAGTTACAGCAACTTCACAAGGGAGGACTACAAGGTGCGGACAAAATACCCATGGCCTGCAATTGCAAAGTGTCTCTCCCTAACTGTTCCTCTGTCTGGGAACAGCCTACTCCACTGCAGCCTGGCTCCTCCCAACCTTCCCTTTGATCTGTGAGCATCCCGTACCCTTCCTCAAAACCCCTCTGGCTTAGGTTAGACAAAGTCAGTTTCTATTCTGTTTCCTAAGCAAAGAACCTTGACCAGTAGAACAAATTTTGCACTTTTTAGTAACGTTTACACAGTGTTAGGATTATGTCTATCATATGAATAAAAAAACAAAACTGGATAGGATTTAATATCAGAGGCAACTCGGCCTGAATCATCCCGTTTTGGCAGAATGCTGTACCTGTGGCCCAGTAGTAAATATCCCAGTCGTTACTAGGCTCATTAATCAGGCGGTCATACAGGTTCAGCTGCTTCTCTGTCATGCGGTGCAGGTGTTCTTTAGCAAAGAGGCTAAAATCAAGCAAGAGAGAAGGTGAATGGCTGTCCTCATCCAAAGGAAGGAACCTGACCCTCTCCCATACCTGAGGAGGATGCAGTTCTCCAACATTCCCCTCTTCCTGCTCTCATAGAGCAGTCGGGCCCGCTTGGTCTCTATGGATTCATCAGCTCTCTCCTGCCACGGAGGCAAGGGGATTTCAATCACATCTTTCTGAGAAGCTGCTGTTTGGTCACCTCTGTGCAAGTGTCTGAACAATGACACACTACGCAGAGGAGATGAGAGACTATGCTTTGACAACACCTGAAACACACAAGCAACAGATATCGTCATTATAACAACAGCCAGCCACCACTGTCACTCACTGAACAAAAATGAGGCATTCAATACATGGGGTCTTAGTTTTACATCAACACAGCGCCCCATTTTCAGCCCAAGAATCCAGGAACCTAAGGCTCGGAGAGGACAAAGAATCATCCAAATAGAGCTGGAAAACATACATTCTCAACCAATCTCTCTAGAACTTGTCCAGGCAGGAATATTTCCTTCTCGCTCTGTATTTCTAGCAGAGTCTTACAGAGGACTTGTATTCCAGGCACTGGTTCGGGTCAGATGCTGGGGTCCCTCCTCTGCCAACCCAGAGAAGGGCCTGCACTGCCATGACCTGACGGGAAGGGGATGCAGCACAGGGGCAGAACAGAAGCCCCAGAGCCTCTATCCCCAGTGGAGGTGCACAAAGACTGACTCCGACTTGGCAAAAACCAGGAACCAGTGGACTGCCGCACCCACACTGAAGGCGAGCCAGATTCACTGAAGCCAGGAGGGTGTGAGGCCATCCCCACTCCAGCACAGGGTGATGGGGAGACACAGCTCCTGGCGTCTACATGGGCAGGGAGAGAGAAGACAGAAGCACATGTCCAGCTTTCAGACTCCGGGTTACCAAGGGCTGGCTTCTGTTGTCTGTTACAGGAAAGGTCACGTGCTGGGCACCTTGGCAAACACAGGTGACAGTGAGGACTGTAGGAACAAAGGACAGCCAGACAAGACCCTAACGGAGCACAGACCCAGCACGGTGGGCGGAGGAGCCAGCGAGCACGAGGTAGCGTGGGTTCTCTCCACCTGAGCTCCAGCAGACCTGGTATTCTCCAGCCGTCTAGGGGCTGAGGAGGAAGAGCAGAGCCAGTTAGTCCAAAGAAACAATACCTCATACACAGACCTTAGGCAGAGCAGGCTACATGCTCTGGAAGGGAACCCTCCAGGCCTATCTAACTGGAGGGACTACTCCACAGGTGCAGCAGAGCCCTCAGAGCCCTTGGCCAGATGACAACTGCTGTCTGTCCTCCATGAAGCTAGTCCATAAAGCTGTGCAAGACGGCCTTCTCATACACAGAGATTCCCATACAAATTTGCAAAGTACACGAATACACAGGAAAACGTAGCCTAACCAAAGGACTAAGATGAACCTACAGTGACCAAGCCTAAAGGTGCAGAGAAATATAGGGCCGGGGAGTTAGCTCAGTGGTTCCGGCGCCTGTCTTGCAAGCGCAAGGACCCGGGTTTGATCCCCGGTAACCACATACCATACTGGATGTGGAGACTCACACCCAGCAGCAATCAGTACCACATACCACAGTGCCGGGCGTGATGGCTCACGCCTGTAATCCCAGCACTCGGGAGGCAGAGGCAGGAGGATTGCTGTGATGTGAGTTGGAGGCTGAGCTCAGGGCCTGCCTGAACCACAAAGCGAGATCCTGTCTCAAAAAAAAATTAAAAAAAGACGCAGAGAAATATAACCCACTTAACAAAAATGGTAAAATAACCTCACAAAGATGCTCAATAAGCTCAAAAAAAAAAAAGATGCATGAATAAAATGAGGATATCAACAAAGAGAAAATCCACAAAAAAAGAAGCAAACAAAATTTTGAGCTGAAAAATAACTGAACTGAAAAAATTCACCTGAGGTGCTCAAGAGCCGACTTCATGATGTTCATGAACAACGAACTCAAACATGGGTCTCTTGAAATTATCCAGGCAGAGGAGCAGAACTAAAAATAATGCCTCAGGAATCATAAGACACCATCAAGCAGACACGTGAACATATTATAGGAGTCCTAGAGAAGAGAGAAAGGGGCAGAAATGTTAAAGAAATAACAGCTGAAAACTTCCCAAATTTGGGGAAAGAGATGGACACCCACAATCAGGAGTCTAAAGAGACCTCTACGAGGAATTCAAAAGAAGTGTGTACCTGAACACATTCTAATTAACTGTCAAAGTTATTAGACACGCGTACACAGAGATCCCACAAGGACACTATGAAGTGGTCACGTGCCAGCCAACAGGGAGTGCAAGGGGAGAAGCCAGACCTCTGCCCGTCAGAGTGGAGCACACGCCCAGGAGCAGGAGAGGCAGATTTCTGTGGTCTAAGCCGTAGCTAAGCCTTGCATGGCAGCCCAAACACACAAATGGAAGTGACCTGGAAAAAAACCACAAGTTGGTTTCCTAGACCCATCTGAAGCATTCCTGAGCAGAATCTCTGGGGCTGGCCCTTCGAAAACATGTTTTTAACAAGACCTTTAAAAGGTTCTGTAATCCTTAAAAAAAAGCCAAGACCCCGAGTTCAATCCCAATGGCCAAAAATACATACATACAGAAAAGAGACATAAAGACCTTCTCAATATAGAAGCTAGAGTTCATGCTGACTGGACCTGCCTCATGAAAAACTAACCCTTCAAGTGGAAAAGACAGGGTGCTACACTGTATGACTAAGCATAGAAAGGTACAAAACTTGCTGGGAATGCAAATATAATGCAGCACTGCAGGTTGTATGTAAAGCCCATCACTCATGCTGGTCCAGCACTCACTAATGTAGCCCTGGAGAGTCTGGAACTCACAGCAATCCTCCTGCCTCTGCCTCCTGAGTGCTGGGATTACAGACCTGAGCCACCACGCCCTGCAGTGTGTGTGTGTGTGGGGTACTGACTGAAGGTGGGTGTGAGTCACCACGACCAGCATTAGAACCTAGGGTCTTTACACCGAGCTACATCACAACTTATTTATTTATTTTCTAATTTTTTAAGACATGTTCTTAGTAAGTTACTAAATTGCTCAGGCTAGACTCACTGCAATTCTCCTGCCTCAGCCTCCCAGAATGCAGAATCACGGCATGTACTACTAAGCCTGTTTTTTTTTTGTTGTTGTTGTTGTTTTATTCTGCTTTATTACAGGTGATGAACACCTAAAACCTCAGCTGATATGAATACAGTCTGGGCAACTTAGTAAAACTCTACCTCAAAATTTAAAAATAAATAGGTAAATAAATAAGTAAAAAAGGGCTGGGGATATAGCTCAGGGCTCTGTAAGTTTGATCCCCATTAGTGCAAAAACAAAATAAAACTTTTGCGACATCAGTAACACCAAAGGGAGAAATGAAAAAATAGGTTTCTTTTTTCCATATCAGGAATCAAACTGAGGACCTCATGCTTGCTGGTCAGGTGCACCGCCAGGCAAGTATACCGCCATGGAGCTTCAGCCCTAGAGTTTTTATATATACAGTTGAGATGCTGAAATAAACTAGTAAAAAATATGTAAGCCCCACAGTAACCACAAAGAAATATTTACAAAAGACGACAGTGAGAAAGAAAAATGAATCAAAGCATATCACAAGGAAAAAAAAATAACAGTAAAAGAAAAAGAAAAAATAACCAGATATGAACAAAATGACAATAATAACTTTGCCTATCAATAAATAAAAATACATGGATTAAACCATCCGATCAAGCAGAGTGTGTGCTCGCTTCTGCAGCACATATACTAAAATTGAAACAATCAAGCAGAGAGCATGAATGGATTTAATAAAGGAAAACAAAACAAATCCGAGCTCCAACTATATGCTGTCTACACGACTCATTTTAAGGGCACACAGCCTGAAAGCGAAAGGATAAAAATGATATTCCACGCAAATGGTATTCAAAAGGGCAAAGTAGCAGCAGAAAAAAAATTTTTTTGAGACAAGGCCTCACTTTGTAATTCAGGCTGGACCTGAACTCAGCCTCAAACTCAGCAATCCTCTTGCCTCTGCTGGGATGGATTACAGGCGTGGGCCACCGTGCCCAGCATTTTATGGTCTGTGGTACTGATTGCTGGTGGGTGTGAGTCACCACACTCAACCTTATTGTATGTGGTTATCGGACCCTAGTGTTTGCAAGGCAGGGGCCAGAACCACTGAGCTAAATCCCCTGCCTAGAAAAAAAGATTTTAAAATTAAACTTAAGTCAAAATTATTACACTAGACAATTACATAACAGGATCAATTCACCAGAAAGATATCACAATTATAAATACATATGCACCTAACATTAGAACATCTCAACAAATGAAAAACACAATAATCGAATCAAAGTTTGAAAACAGTAACAGGTAACTGTAAATTCCAAACTCCCAGAGAGCAGACCAACAAGGACACGAACAATGCAACGAAAAGCAGCCAACAGAAAGACACAGAACGTTCCACCAACTCTGCTCATTCTCAGACGCATTCAGAACGTTCCGTGAGTCGATCATAAGTTCTATCTCAAATTTAAGACGACAAATCGTCTTTTCCAACCACATGGAATAAAGCTGGAAATCAACAGCGGGAAAAAAACCGGGAAATTCACAAATCTGTGCAAATGAACATGCTGTTGAGCAACCCAAAAGGTCAAAAAGATCTTACCTTGAGACAACTAAGCTCCAACGTAAAACAAATTAGAAGATATAACCAAACAGTACCAAAAGGGAAGTTTACAGCGCTAAAAAGCCTGTGACTTAGAATAAGGACCACAGATGCCCTAGGCGACATCACGACAGGCCCTGGAACAAGGAAGAGGGCATTCGGGCTGTCTGGTCCCGCCAGGAGCCGACCACTCAGCCAAACAAACTCCGACCCCGGGGCCGTTCTCCCCTCGGGACTGACCTTGCCCTGAATTTCGGGCAGGCGAGGCCTCCTCCTCGCGGTGACCACGGAGAAAGACAGAGCCCAGCCCGGGGCTGCCTGCCTTACGGCCCAGACCCTCGGCCCCCTTACCTGCGCCAACTTCGGCAATGCCATAAGCGCCGCCATTTCTCCACCGCACCGGAACTTCCGGTATTCCCTCGGCGGCGGAGGCCTGAGCCGGAAGAAGCTTCAGTGCGTGCCTACGTGCGGCGGAAGTGGCTGTGCGCATGACGCCACCGGCAGGGGCGGGGCCTTGGCGGAGAGCAGTTCGCGCGCTTCGGGCCTACTCCGGACTCGCCGCCGCCGCCGCCATATTCCCGGTAACGGGGGCGCGCGGCTGGAGCCGGCGGGGCCGGAAGAAGGGTCGGAGCTGGCGCCGAGGCGGGGAGGGGGTCGGTTGAGCTCAGAGCGCCCGGGGCGGCAGGCGGCGCGAGTCCTCAAGGGAGGGGCGAGGGCACCGGCTCAGGCTAAGGGAGGGGGTGGGAGGCCTGGCCGGGGGTGAGTGCCGGGCCTGCGAGAGCGGGAACCGGACGGCGGGGGCGCAGGTGGTCGCGGCGGGTCGGGGTGCGGGCTGCGGCGCGGCGCGGCGCGGCGTCCCCCGGCCAGAGCGCCCCCGGGCGCCGAGGCCTGCGCCTTACCTACTCGGCCCCCCGAGCCCGCGGGTGATGGGCAGCGAGCCCCGCGAGCCCGGGGCCTGGGCGGCGCGGGGCGGGGCGGGGCGGGGCGGGGGCCTGGCCAGAGCTGCGGCTTCAGAACGCGGGGCTGGAGGCCCGGGTCTCCCACTGGCCCGGGATCCTCCTGCCTTCTAATCGTCGCCTTCTCTGAACACTGCAGTGGCGACTCTTACTTTGTCCCTTCTCTGGGCGCGAGATCGTCTTTTCTAAGCCATGTCAGAAGGAGTGGACCTCATCGATATCTACGCCGACGAAGAGTTCAACCAGGTGAGGGCTCATGCAGAGCTTTGGGGTATCTCCTTGATCACTTCTAGCAAACTTGCAGTGGTTTCACGCTGTGCCGGTCCGGGGCTTGAACAAGCATCTTATTCAGGTCTGAAAATCTCCCCAGGGCATCTAAAAAATTCCCCCTAGCGGAGACTTTACAGACTACTGACCGTTCTGCTTTATGTTAAATTGCACCTCCAGGTTTAAGTTTAAAGGGTTGATTTAAGAGCAAATAAAAATCAAGTTACAATAGAATGGTAAATCAACCTGTGGAATTTGCTCCCCCAAGAAGCTAAAGTTGAAATGTCAGTAGCATCAAAGACAAACCACACTTAGTAAAACTCACAATTAATGTTGTTAAGGCTTTCTTGAGGACAGTGTTGATAGCTTTGGTTACTGTTCTCAGACTGCAGTTAAGAGAAGCTAGTGTGTCCCCCCCATAAAGTGCAAAGGCATGGAGTCAGAGATACTATACGTTTAGTTTAGTCTCCATTCTAGTTGTTTTCTAAAATCAAAGTAGCTTGATTTTTGTCTTGAGAAATCCATAGGCATTTTGGTATAATAAGTTTTACTAATGAATCGCTGTCTTTGGAGGGCGAGGAGAGAGTACACTCATAGAAACTCAAGCATGGACCCACTCAGAGCCTATGTGGCATTTTTTGGTGCCCCTCTATTTTTACTGCATCAGAGGACATCATGCAAAGATTTTTCCTGAAATAATAAGTGTATGAGATTCAGTTCTGTGATGGTGAGATCAAATCTCAAGAATGTTCCAAGATCTGTCTTTAAAACTTACTAATATGTTACCTGGGTTATTTCCAGCACCATTCTACTTGGGCAAGCTGGTTCTTCCCATTGCGTCTTCCAATGGGTGCACGTGCACGTAAGGATCTGGAAAGAGCGTGAAAAGAATGGACTAGAGGAGAGTTCCTCGATTGGACCCTGACTTTGATTTGATGCATCAAAGGAAACTAATCCTTGTTTTTTCTTTTTCTTTCCTCTAATTGGCTTAAGTTTACATTTTAAAAAACATAAGCATTTAACCTGTAAAAGTTAAGATTTTAAAAGCACCAGTGCTGGGCGTGGTGGCTCACGCCTGTAATCCCAGCACTCAGGAGGCAGGGGCAGGAGGATTGCTGAGTTGAAGGCTAGCCTGGGCTACAAAGTGAGTTCAGGGCCAGCCTGAACTACAAGCAATACCCTGTCTCGAAAAACTAAAAAAAAGAAAAGATTTATATAAGTTACACCAGAGTAGATTAGTAATGGCCTTGTACCGTTGAAGAGCTCCACTAGATAGTCCTTTTTTTTAGTACTAGAAATTGAATTTACAGCCTTGCACTTGTTAAGCCCAAGCTCCACCACTGATCCACCCTGGTGCTCTGTTTAGACTTTTTAAAAGCACTTTTCCCATGTTTCGTGCTAACATGTTGAGTCATCTGCATTTGGCTGATTGTCTTAAATACATGAGAAATTTTTAAAAATGTCAAGCTACATTGTGGCTAAAAGAGAAAGGTTACATATGTTAATTCAGTTGTGAAAGTGTTACTTGCTAAGTTTTACACAGTTCTTCAATCAGACTTTTGATATCCTTTGTAAGTTATGAGCTTGTTTTTTAACAAGAAGAAACACCCTTCGTTGTCTATTATTAATTAAAAACATTTTCCCCTGGATTCCTTAACTGTGTGTTGTTAACTGCTACTGATTCACTCTGGGAAATAGGCAGAAGAGGGTGTTGACCACAGGCCGTGTTTGATCTAAGAAAATGAATTAATAACCTAAAGCAGTGTAACATACTGATCAGAGATGAGCCTTCTCCAGTGGTCATTGCTTTGTCAGAAGTTATTGGTCTCAGTAATCTTGTTTTCTAATGTCTTTGGTTACCAAAAGTTTTTTTTTTTATGGGCCTAACACCAAAAATATATATGTACTCCACTAGACATTTATGACCAACAGGCAGTGTTTAAGGCTGGGCATGTGGGAGAAAGTATAAGTTTTGAATGTTTTATGTTGTAGAGAAAGTGGAGGAAGGGGCACTCTCCTTCCCCAGTGAGTTAATTTTTGGCAAAACTGGTTTTAGTGTAATCTGGAAACTGCTAAAGAAGAAGTGAAAACTGGATAGTGTGATCAACTGGCTTAGACCAAAGGCAGCCAACACATACTGTGTTTTAGAAGGTCTTAAAAATGTTACTGATTTGCCGCAAGCTGGCCTATGACGAAAACCCCCTCCCTCACACTTGGGTCTCCACAGAGAATTCACAGCTCATAAATGGGGTTTACGGTTACCACTCCCTAGTATGTGATGCAGAACCCTCTTCTGCAGAGCTACTTTATTCTGTCAGAAGACCTGGGATTCACAGCTGCTCTTTGGGGTTGAGGAGAAAAACTGAAAAGGTAACCAAGAGTTGATACTTTGTTGAATGTTAGGAAAATTTGTTTGAGACAGACAAACGAATAATTCAGGCTAGTCTTGAACTCACTATGTAAGCTAGGCTGGTTTCCCACTCACAGTGATGTGCCTGCCTCAGCCCTCTAGTGCTGGGATTATAGGAATGTGCCAGCATGACCAGCTGCTGAATGTTTTTCCTTTGTTCCTTCTCATGCTGAGAAGGGCTTGCACTTCGTGCCTATTTCTCTTTCTCCCATCAGCAAGTATTTGTTGAGTTTTTCCAGGACAGGTGAGATAAAGGAGGCAGAACAGATCCTATACTTAAAACAGGTTCCAGCCCAGATCAGGAAGTTGACCGTGACGGAGAATTACAGTGTAGCAGAACAGTAACAGTGATGAGGGCCTAGGGTGGGAATGGGAGGTGGTCACTGAGAACCTGAAAAATCTTGATCGTTGGCTGTAGTGAAAAGACGCAGTGGGATCCAGTTGGTCACTTTGAGAAAAACAAACTCACAGCTTAGTGGTAGGGATGTTGAATGTATTGCTGGGGAAATCTTTTAAAATTAATCCAGAAGCTTCATGACACAATCTCAAGTGTCTCTTTGCTATTAAATACAAAACTCTTCCTGAGATTTTCAGTCATTAAAACTATTTCCTGCTTAATCTTCCTGGAATAAAACTTAACATCACTGCATGCAAAACATTTTTCATTTAAACATTTAAACATTTTCATTTTAAATGTTTAAACATTTAAACATTTTCATTTTTCCTTAACTGATAGAATTAGGCTTCATTCTCACCTAACCCAGTGCTAAATGAGTTGCTGCTTTTGCAGTCAGAGGCCTCCGTGTTACCTGGTTTCGTCTGTATGAGCTATGGTGCTAGCAGTTTGAGGCCTGGAAGGGGCTTGAGGCTCTTGTTTCTTCGGTGCAGCCCTCTGCAGGCGTCCACCAGACGCTGATCTGAGGCTTTTTGCCCCACAGACCATTTGAATCCTGTTACAGTTCTCACTCAGATAGTCCTTTGTTTCTGAAGTGGTACTCCTTAAACTCAAGTCTTCTGGGGCTGGATCTGTCCTCTTGGTGAAGGGGCCTTGGAGAGTAGGTCCGCTGTCTTAGAGCTGTATTTCCTGGTGACACATCTGGCCTCTGTGCTGCCCATTAGTTCACCAGTCAGTTTTAGTGGCCGTTTTTGTGTTAGAACTTTAGACAGATCTGAATCAGGTATTGCATGAAAGAAATCTCAGTTTGTTTCAACTGTTTTTCCTTATTCCCTTTTAAGGACCCTTGTTTCAGGACTTTTGTGTAAGGAACTCTCAAGGGGCTGCTCCCAGGGCCTCCCCCATACTAAAACATGCAAGTGCTTAAGTTTTTTATACAAAGTGATGTAGAATTTGTACATAACCTGCAAACATTCTTCTGGGTACTTTAGGTCATCTGTAAGTTACTTGTACCAGGTATAAGGAAATGCTGTATCGTCCTTTGTGTATTTGTTATTATTACTGTATTACCTAATTTTTAAAATATTTTGAGCCATGGTTTGATGAATTTGTGGGTATAGAACCCACAATGGAGAGTACTGACTTCAGTACCCTTTAGGTTGGACCACTGTCCAGGACCAAGTGATTTCGAGTCCTATTTACCCAGGACCATGGGGCAAATTGCCCTACTTGCTACATGAGCAGAGGCTGATTTGTCTAGAGCTCAGGTGGTTTAAACAGCCTGTGCATGCTAGACTAGCACTCTGCCGCTGAGCTATGATCTCTGTCCTTGCTTCCTTTTTATGTTTCTTTAGTTTTAATAGAAAGCTGGGGTTGACTTCATGAACTTGAGGGAAGGATTTAAGTAATTAACTCCCAGTCTTGGTGGGAAGGTTGGTACCCGCTTCAACATGTTTTACCTGCTCTGTATTTCTAAATAAACTTACTCAGTTTCTTGTTGAAGAGAGTAGTGTTACATAACTCAGTTTGGGAAACGGAGATGTTGCAGGTGTTCCTGTTAGACGTATTGTTTAGAGGATGGCTTCATTGAAGACAGTGGCGCAGGCATCTCCTTACTCCTCTCAGTCTGCTTGCTTGCCCAGAAATGTGCTTTCATACTCTGGAGGTCTGGAGACACCTGCACAGGCAACTAAGTTTCACACGGACCGGGAAGTTTTATACATTGTTTTGCAGAGTACTTGCCTGTGCTTTCTAAATGTACTAGAGTGAAACAAAGAACAAAATGAAAGGTCTGCAAACCTCCTCTGCCCACCCTCATGTTGTAGGACCCAGAGTTCAACAATACAGATCAGATTGACCTATATGATGACGTGCTGACGGCTACCTCACAGCCATCAGATGACAGAAGCAGCAGCACCGAGCCACCACCACCTGTTCGCCAGGAGCCCTCTCCCAAGCCCAACAACAAGACTCCTGCGATTCTGTACACGTACAGTGGCCTGCGCAGCAGGCGAGCAGCCGTCTATGTGGGCAGCTTCTCCTGGGTGAGCACAGCTAACCGGAAGGCTTGGGCTGGAGGGAAAACCCTGGGAGTGACGGCATTGTCACAGACTGCTGCTGCACTATCTTGTGCTCTGATGGGGTTGGGTCTCTTTTTCCTGGGATCAGGTTGGATTCATCTCTGAAAGAGAACTATCCTGAGGACATACTAGTACCAAAGAAAGCAATGACTGAGTGGGTAGTTGCTCTTTCTGCCATCTTTTACTGCCCCTGACCCTAGGGCTTTATGTCTAGCAGAGTCATCTGTGGGACAGAACACGTTGAACTCTCTGGTCGTGAGGTGGTTCTGTCATAATGGTGGATGATGGGGATTAGAGGCCTGGTAGTTCTAGTATGCTGGGGCAGGTGGTGACTCAGAAGGTACTGTGGTGTGCTTTGGGGCGGGTGGTCATCTGTGTGCTGAGGGGAATGTCACTGGCAATGGTCAGCTCTAGCCCATCCGATCTGTAATTAAACATTGTTAGCAATCAGTATCTGAACTGATGGTCCACCAGCCCATATGACAGTCAGCTAAAAGAGGCAATAATGCCTAAAGATGGAAGTGGAGGGTGGTCTGGACTTCTGTATGGGTGAAGACAGTTATAAAGGCTTGTATTAACTGAAGTATCACTGAGCTCTGGGGTTTTTGTGGGAGGCTGTGGATGTGATTACAAGCCGAGGTGAGGAGCAGGTTCGAGACTTTCTTCCAGGTAAGTGGGGAGGGGTGTGTAGTTCTTGACATTCTCCCTTTTCCATCTTGCCAACCTCAGTGGACCACAGACCAGCAGCTGATCCAGGTTATTCGCTCTATAGGAGTCTATGATGTGGTGGAGTTGAAATTCGCAGAAAATCGTGCAAATGGCCAGTCTAAAGGGTGAGGCCCACGTTTGGGAAGCTCCTTTCCGTGTGTACCCAGTAGGGGAACAGATCTACCCATATTCTGTCCCTACATTTTAGCCCTCTAGCCCTTGGCTCACCTTCTGTAGTCATTGCAATAAACTGCCTTAGAATGGGGACCCAGCTACTTTGCAGAGGAGTATTTCTGTGTTGAAGGGGGACAGTGCTGGGAGTATTGGTATTATTGGGTGTTTCTTACTTCTTTTGTTTTGTTAATTTATTGCCAATAATGGGTACAAAATCCAGGAACATTGTACCTACTGAGCTACATCCCCAGCGCTTTCTGTTTTTTATTTTGAGACAGGGTCTTGCTAAGTTGCCCAGAGTGACCTTGAACTTGAGATCCTCCTACTTCATCCCACAAGTACCTGGGATTCCAGGTGTGCACCATTGTGCCCAGCAAGATTTCTGACTTTCAATCCCTGCCCTGAGATTATAATTATAGGCTGGCACCTTTTACCGTGTGTGTGTGTGTGTGTGTGTGTGTGTGTGTGTGTGTGTGTGTGTGTGGTGTCTTTTGTCTTGCTAATTTTTGCTCAGAGTGAGAGTCTGTTCCCCTCTCTTCTGTAATAACTTTCACTCGTCTTTACTTTTTCCTCCCTCAAGGTATGCTGAGGTGGTGGTAGCCTCTGAAAACTCCGTCCACAAATTGCTGGAGCTCTTGCCAGGCAAAGTTCTCAATGGGGAAAAAGTGGACGTGAGGCCGGCCACCCGGCAGAACCTGTCACAGTTTGAGGCGCAGGCTCGGAAACGTGAGTGCGTCCGAGTCCCGAGAGGGGGTACGTGGAGACCATCTGTGTGGGGGGAGGTTCGGGTCTGTGTTTTGTGGTATGGAGGAGGTGGGCAGCATGCTGCTGTTTGGTGCAGTGTATGATTGGGGTGCCCAGAAAAGGGTTTGTGCTGGGAGTCAGGTAAGTGTGTGTGATCGGCTTCTGCCACTACTCAATGCCTGATCTCAGGCAAGGGAGTTTGATCCAGAGGGCAGTTGCCACTGAATTAGACCCTGAAGTTCCTGTCAACTCTAAATTTTTTGTTACTCTCTGAAAAATGGTGTGTTTCGGGTTTATCTGTGCGCCTTCCCCCTCTTGCCCACCCTAAAATGGTTTTAGTGGCCATTTTGCTACACAAAGATGGCTGTGGTCTTGTCAAGAGCTGTATGAATGGAAGGGTACTCTCCAAGGAGGGTACTCTCCATGAGGAATACTTCAACTTGGCAAGTGTGTCCTGTTAGTAAAAAGAATTGTATCATCTCCTTAGCTGAATAACAGCATCTCTTAAATTGATTTTACTCCCTTTATTTTAACTGTATTTACCAAGCCACTCTTTACCAGCAAGGCTCTCCTGTGGGGAAGAAAATGCACTGATCAGCCAACACAAGTATTTGAGACTGCCTGGCAGTTATGTTACTCATTATAAATTAATAAATAGACATTCTGGTTCACAAATCAACCTTTCGTGGGCTTGGTTAGAATGATTCAGTCTTCCAGGGTCCACTTACCCCATGGTGAACTGGTAAAATTGTGTTTCCAAACCTGGAAAACCTGAGGACCAGACCTTGGCCAGTTACGACCTCGAAGGGTGTATCCAGTCGCAGGCCCTGGTTTAAACTGTCAGCCAGCTGGGCACTGTGGTGCACACCTATAATCCAAGTGCTTTGAGTAAAGAAGGAAAAAGGATTGTGAGCCCAAGCCCAGCCTGGGCAACTTGGTGATTTAGGAGGCCCTGCCTCAAAAAATAAGAAGGGAGAAGGGGATATAGCTGAGTGAAGAGGTCCTGAGTCTACTTCTCAGCATAAGAGGAAGGGGGTACAGCAGTGTCATTGCCTATACTATGTCACTGCTTGAGTCCAGCTCAAAAACCATAGTGTCTTGTGTTGGCCTGAGTGTGTGCTCCAAGTGGGAACACGGAGTAAGAGCCCACGCAGGCACACACCTGACTTCCTTGGCAACTGATTCACAAGTCCCTTGTGTGTCAGGGCCTTCTGTTATCCAGTTGTGCCCTGACTTGCTCTCCCCATTTGGCTTACTACTCAGTGTTACCTTTCTTTGCTAAAAAGGTGGCCATGACTGAGTGCTGCTCATCTGCTCTGTTAATTCACTGAGTAAAGCCGTTCAACTTTCTCCGCATACACCAGTCAACTTTCTCTGCAACAAATGGCTGGTCTCTGGGGACTTGTAGCCATAGATACAAAAACGTTTGCAGAAGCAGGAGCAGTAGGTGCAGAGAAGCAGTTACCTGTCAAAGGATCTTATTTACATAACAACTTTCTTCAGTTTGCAAGAACTTGAGGAAGGGAACAGGTGGCCATACGTTTGACACACAGAGAACAGCTGTGCTCTGGCATGCACCGGTGATGAACCGGGTGGTTGTCAGTGCAGTTGACCGCTCCCTGGGCTTCCCAGGGCTGCAGCTGCCTGTCAGCTTTCAGGTGAAGAAGCAACGCTTTTTTTCTCCCATGCCTGCTGAGCTTCCTACTTAAGACTCCTGAGCCCCTCCCGTTATGCTGTCTTGGCATCTGAATTAGGTAGGCTTAACCTGTGAGATCAGAAGGGAACAAATTTAACCACTGTCTGCTTTGTGCCCCTGTTGTGTATTCCACCACCGTGTGGTGTCCTGGCAGGTGACCCTGTGAAGATGGGGGAGTCCCCAGGTTTGGGCATATTATACACTGTCCACAGCATACTGTCTGCCATTCTTGGTCCATCTGCCAGGCTCTCTTCAACCCTCAGTCCGATATTCCATGTGTGGCAAGCAGTCCCCCCCCTCGCCCCAGTACCAGTTGGGTACAAGGATAGAAAAAGTGGATGCGTCCCCTACCTTTCCTGTTCCTCCCCCAGATTCTGCTCCAGTGCTTGATAGAAAAGAGCAGATCAGCAAAGGTAAGACTCAGGAGAGGCTGTGCATTCTGTCCTTTGGGGTGGGGTGCAGGTCAGCCAGGACAGCAACAGTGCCGCAGCGGGCATAAGCCTGGGCACTGCCATTTTCCTGTGGGCCCTGGGGCCCTTCTACGTGTGATGTAGAAGCAAATCTGGGGTAGATTGGGTGTGGCCTGTCACACGTGGCCAGTTCACGAGGGTTGCTGTTCGGTTTTTTGGCTTAACTGAGATACTTTGATCTTTTTCTCTGCAGCTCAAGAAAAGGCTGTGGGTGACTGTTTCCTTTGTGCAGCTTCAGTAACCTTCCTCAGTGGTGTCAGATTCCTCGCCGAGGGATGAGCTGGCCCTGTGGATGTGCCCAAAGCACAGGCAGTGACTCAACTGTGCTTTGCCTTGTAGGAATTCCTCCACGGGCCCACTCCCGAGACTCTAGTGACTCTGCTGATGGACGGGCCACACCCTCTGAGAACCTTGTTCCCTCATCTGCCCGTGTGGATAAGCCCCCCAGCGTGCTGCCCTACTTCAATCGCCCCCCTTCAGCCCTTCCCCTGATGGGTCTGCCCCCACCCCCAATCCCACCCCCACCGCCTCTGTCTTCAAGCTTCGGGGTTCCTCCTCCTCCTCCTGGCATCCACTACCAGCATCTCATGCCACCCCCTCCTCGATTACCTCCCCATCTAACTGTACCTCCCCCTGGAGCCATCCCACCTGCCCTTCACCTCAATCCAGCCTTCTTCCCCCCACCAAACGCTACAGTGGGGCCTCCACCGGAGACTTACATGAAGGCCTCTACACCCTACAACCACCATGGCAGGTAAAGCGCTGTTGTTGCCTTTGGGTGGGAACCAGGACTGGAGGGCAGACAGGGTGCTAAGCCTCATTGTCCCTAAAGGTGTGGGTGTGGATGCTGCCATTTTCCTAGTTAGAAACCATCGTCCTACTGTTGAGTCCTGGGATGTGGTTTCATCTTGCCAGTGTTTCAGTTTTTTTGTTTTCCTCTTAATTGACTGCTTGACCCAAAGTATAAGGAGCTTGAGGGTGGGTGCCCTAAATGGTTGTTGTATATACCACTGTGTCCAGCACTTTTGAGTCTTAAATTTCAGAAGCACACGTATAACAGATGAGATCTTTAGAAGAGGAGCACATAAAATACGTACGTGGACAGGCTGTGAACCTTGCTAGGTGCATGACTCACTAACATGCACTGTAGGGTATGAAATCACAAAGGAGGGCACTGAGGAATGCCATTATCTTGCAGCCGAGATTCGGGCCCTCCGCCCTCTACCGTGAGTGAAGCTGAGTTTGAAGAGATTATGAAGCGAAACAGAGCAATTTCCAGCAGTGCCATTTCCAAAGCAGTGTCTGGAGCCAGTGCAGGTAACTCGCCTTTGCTGCCATGTCTGTACTTTTGGGTCCCCTGTTGTTTTGTCATTTCCATGGTAAAACGTCAGTAAGATGAAAATGAGTGCTATTAAGCTTCAAGAGTGGCACACTTCAAGGCAGGTGCAGCAGCACATACTTGTAATCAATCCTAGCACTCGGGAAGCTGAGGCAGGAGGATCGCTGAGTTCAAGACCAGTCTGGGCTACATAATGAGGTCAGAGCCAGCCTAAACTACATAGTGAGACGCTGACTCGAAAAAAAAAAGAGTGGTACACTTGTCAGAGCTAGAGTCTGCAGGGTTTGGTTTGATTAGAGTCTGGTTACTTCAAGGAGTCCTGATAGAGCTGTCATCTCAGAAGCCCATCCTGAAGGCAAGTCTGGAGTGTCATGAGGTACTTCGTGCTTATAGAGCTCATTTTTATCCAGGTGGACATAGCTGCCAGCTATGGTTCTAAAGGTCCTGGGCATAAAATCTTCGGTTCTTATAGAAGAAGAATTGAGAGCCGGGGATTTGGCTCAGTGGTTCCGGCGCCTGTCTTGCAAGTGCAAGGACCCAGGTTCGATCCCCGGTAACCACATACAATACTGGGTGTGGAGACTCACGCCCAGCATCAACCATTACCATGTACCACAGTGCCGGGCGTGGTGGCTCACGCCTGTAATCCCAGCACTCGGGAGGCAGAGGCAGAAGAATTGCTGAGATTGAGGCTAGCCTGGGCTACATAGTGAGTTCAGGGCCAGCCTGAACTACAAAAAGAGACCCTTGTCTCAAAAAAACAACTTTAGGGCCAGGGATTTAGCTCAGTGGTTCCGGCACCTGTCTTGCAAGCGCAAGGACCCGGGTTCCATCCCCAGCAACCACATACCATACTGGGTGTGGAGACTCACGCCCAGCAGCAATCAGTACCACATACCACAGTGCCAGGCATGGTGGCTCACACCTGTAATCCCAGCACTAGGGAGGCAGAGGCAGGAGGATTGCTGTGATGTGAGTTTGAGGCTGAGCTCAGGGCCAGCCTGAACTACAAAGCGAGACCCTGTCTCGAAAAAAGGAGAAGAATTGATAAGACTGGTCCAAGTTTCCCATCATTGCCCTTCCTGTGAAAGGCACTACACTATCCATAAACATAAATGCCGATAGCCCCTCAGATTTCCTGAAGTGTAAGTTAACCCCAAATAGTAACCTGTGACCCACAAAGTAGGTTGCAATCAGAAAATGTTCGTGTTCTCTTCAGCATTTTTTTTTGCCAGAAACTGGTGTCCTGGTGTTCCTGGGCTCCCATGAGACAGTTTCATCCTAGTACCCTCCAAGAGATAGCTGCCAGTCCTCACTTCCCTAAGCCCTTGTGTAAACAGTTGCTTTTCTTCTACCTTTCATCCTTTTGACTTAGCTGGAAAAAGTGCGGTTTAAATCCCTGCCCATCCTGCTGTCCCTAAGCCAGGATTGCTCAGATTTGGGAAATGAAAGGACTAGGTATTCATGGCAGCACAGTTTTAAAATGGATGCTTAGAGTTATACGTTGGTTAGAGTCCCTCAGGCATTGGCAAACTGCTTAGGGAAGTGGTCCCATAAGATGATGTTGCTAGGGATGCCCTGGCTGGCTTAGTATATAGAAATGCAGCATAGGTGTGCACACTAGTGACATTGCCTAGAAGTATGTGTCATGGTCAGTAAGTGACACATAGCTACATTACATATACCTATCTAGAGGTACATGGTGTCTGGTGTGTATACACACTTGATTAATGATTAAAAGTATTTTGTAGAAATAAGCAGTGTTATCAGTGAGAAGCTTTCACACAAGAACCACTTTGTACATCCACTGGCAGCATCTGGCAGATTCTAAACACCAGAACAGAGGAGTGGCATCTGGCTTTACACCTGTTGTGTCTACTTGCATTTTTCCATGACTCTGGATCAGCTCTTCTAGGCTTCTGCCCTGCAGTATTCTCCTGTGGTCCGTTGAGCTGCTGTCCCTGCTTACCCTCAGCCTGTCCCATTGGTCCTGCAGGGGATTACAGTGACGCGATTGAGACACTGCTTACAGCCATTGCGGTTATCAAGCAGTCCCGAGTAGCCAACGACGAGCGCTGCCGAGTCCTCATTTCTTCACTCAAGGACTGTCTCCATGGCATTGAGGCCAAGTCCTACAGCGTGGGTGCCAGCAGCAGCTCCTCCAGGTGACCAGTACCCTTGGGGCTTGCTTTTGCCAGGGACAGAACCCAGGGTATCTCCTGAGGGCCTGATGGGGGTCATTATGTGGAGCTCAATGGGAGACCATGGATCCAAGTTGGAGAAGAGAGACTGGAACCTGTCAGTACAGGCTTTGAAGCCACGTGCACATGGATTTGAATATGTTCTGTTGCTGATCCCCTGTATGACCGTGTTGAATATGGTAGTTGATGACTTGTCAAGTGTTATTTTTTTCATTTTTAAAAATGGCTCAGTGGTTCTGGCGTCTGCCTGGAAAGTGCAGGGTCCTGAGTTTGATCCACATACCACAAAGCCAGCTGTGGTGGCTCACACCTGTAATCCCAGCACTCAGGATGTAGAGGCGGGAGGATTGCTGGGTGTTCGAGGCTTACCTGGGCTACATAGTGAGTTCAGGGCCAGCCTGAGCTACAAAGCAAGACCCTGTCTCAAAAAAAAAAAAAAAACTAGGAGCCGGGGATTTAGCCTAATTGTTCCAGTGCCTGCCTTACAAGCACAGTCCCTAGTTTGATCCCTGGTAACCACATATCACAATGCCGGGCGTAGTGGCTCACGCCTATAATCCCAGCACTTGGGAGGCAGAGGCAAGAGGATTACCATAAATTTGAAGATGAGTTTGGGACCAACCTGAACTACAAAATGAAGACCCTGTCTCAAAAAAAAAAAGTTTTGGAGAGTAGGTCCAGGACACAGGAACAGAGGAGTGCAGGTGAGTAGGGAGACTCAGCAAGAACGTGTGAGGCCTCTAAATAAAGCTGACACATCTTTCCCATAGGAAGAGACATCGGTCCAGGGAGAGGTCACCTAGCCGGTCCCGTGAGAGCAGCAGGCGGCACCGGGACATCCTTCATAATGAAGACCGGCATGATGACTACTTCCCAGAGAGGAGCCGGGAGCACGAGAGACACCGGGACAGAGAGCGGGACCGGCACCACTGAGCAAGGTGGGGCCCCAGACCTAGGAGGATGGTCCTTTATCAGAGGAGGAGGAGTGCTTGTCAGGACACTTTGTGAGTGTCTGTCTCAAGTAAAGGCAGTGCAGTGGGGAGAGGTCTTTGGGCGTGGTAAGCTGGTACCCACGGAGGGCTCCCTCCTGCGTGCAGTCTTGCATTGTGCTACGAGTGGGATCTGCCCTTGATGCCAGAGCGTGCTCCGGCCCCCACCCGCTACCAGCTGCTCTGTCCCTCAGTCCCCCTCCACTGCCCAGGTATCGCAGCAGCCACTGTTCTTGTGCTCTGATTATCCCCTGAGGTGGTGACCAGGGAACACCTCATGCTTTTCTGCCTGTCGAGCAGTCGGCCGGCAGTGAACACTAGCCATTAGATTGTAACCCACTAACCACATTAAGTAAAACCTCAGAAATCAAATTTGAGGCCAGCCCATAGACCCTTTTTTTTTTTTTTAAAGTGACTAAGGCAGAAAAGTCAGACCACTTCCTCCTTAGTGTTCAAGGCACATCGTTAAGAATTTTGAGTTATATCTCTTTAAAATTTAAATATTGGGATTTGAATTAGAGGAGAAAACTGGTTTGAAAATAATTATAGCTTTGAGGCTGTGTGGAAAATAAATAACTTTTCTTGAAAGGTTGTTGTTTTGTTGTTGAAACGAAAGCAAGGAGAGAGGAAACTGATCTTAGGTAACTGAGAAGTTGCTCCAGGGGTGTCTGGCTTCGGGCTCTTAATTGCTGTCTCCTGCAGCTCTGCATCCCTGGTTTTTCATCCTCAAAGAGGCTCCATCTTGGAGGTCTTTGGCTCTGGGTGATGCCTCACAAGCCTAATTCCAACTGGAGGGCACTGCCATGCAATGTAGTGCGTGTGGAAGGAGCCCTCGGTTCCTGCGGAGATGCCTGAAGCAGGCTGAGAGGATCCGTCCGTGGAGTCTGGGAACCTGTGCGTGACCCTGAGCACCTGCAGGGCTTTTCTCAAGTTGGTAGTTGGAGAGTTACGAGTCTCTGGAGTGTCCTACGTCATCTCCCATTACAGACACTGTGAAGGTCTCATAGGGATCTTTTGCCCGATGTTGGACTATTGAGAGCAAAAAAGTTGGCTAAAGCTGGGGATTTGGCTCAGTGGTACTGTGCCAACTTTGCAAGCGCAAGAGCCTGAGTTCGATCCTTGGTACCACCAAAAAAAACAAACAAACAATAACGTTGGCTGAGTAGAGTGGGGAGAAAGAGCAGTAGTCCCACTTGGTGTCTTTGGAGTGATTAGTTGGATGGCTGGATCAGGAAGGGAAAAGAAGCCCAGCACAGTAGCTCATGCCTGTAATTCCAGCACTCTGGGAGGCTAAGGCAGGAGGATCACAAGTTCAGGTTTCACCTGGACAACTTAGTGAGACCCTATCTCAGGATCTAAAAAATCAAAAATGGAGCTGCAGATACAGCCCCATGATAGAGTCCCCTGGGTTTGATCCATGCTGCAAGAAGAGCGTGTAGAGGGAAGAAACCTTGACTGGCATTGCGTCCCTATAGTACATGAGCAAGAGCTGGGCTGCTGTACAGTCCTGTAGCGTTTTCCGTAGTGACGGCCTCCTAACAAAAAGAGATTTCTTCTCTAGACATGCTGCTGAGTCAGGCTTTACTTGTTATTGACTTGAAGGGATTTACAGCTGGGAATTGTTTACCTTCATCCATAGCATATAATAAGTAAGTAGCAGGACAAAAAATTACAGATACCTTTTATCTGCCTCTTTTGTTCTCCAGATACTAGTTTGTTCCACACAGTTCTAGGTGGTGTGATAGCACCGAATTGCAGTGTAGCCTACACAGCAAGTACACTGTGGCTTCTAGACATTTCTTTCTATAATTCATGCCAAAGTGCCCTTGTCTCCGGAAAAGGGAGGGGGACACTTGGTTCAGTCTCAGACAGAAGTGGACTGTGTCTGTAGCAGTATTGCCACCTCCTGGCACGCTGTGTATGTTGTTTGGAGTTCACCAGGCTGAGTAACCAGTGTTAATTGATCCAGGCAAAGCATGGTTACTTACCGTCCCGAGGGCCCCTCTGGGTGACCAGTTAGAGGCCCCGCATACCTCCCCATGCCTGCTGGCTCTGCTCCCCACAGCCCTCTTACAGGTACGCAAGGCCTGCACTGCCCC
Source organism: Petromus typicus (assembly GCA_004026965.1). NCBI lineage: Eukaryota > Metazoa > Chordata > Mammalia > Rodentia > Petromuridae > Petromus > Petromus typicus. The sequence continues at coordinate 96,483 of PVIR01000054.1, read as the reverse complement.
TGTGCCTTGGGACTCATGGCAGAGCCATCACTCTGCCCCTTTTCCCCACCTGTGAGATGGGCCTTTCCCACTGCATGGACCTCTGAATTTTAAAAACACAAAATCTTATAAACTCACGTGGGTGGTGTCAGGCAAGTTATCATGAGGAGCCTTAATAGGGGCTTTCCGCGGCCCCTGTTGTTGGTCCCCTCTTGGTCTGACTGCAGTAAGTTCCTGACTTACGAATGAGTTCCGTTCCAAAACTGTTGGTACTCTGAGTTTGTTACTAAATAGACATAAGGACAGTATAGGACACCTATGAAAGTTAACAATTAGTATGTTCGTGAGTTGGGGGCATCCAGCAAATCCAGTCCAGAAGTGATTCAGACACTACAGGAGTGTCAGTATCTTAAGCGCTTATACAAGGATGCCTGGTGCCGTGTGCATTAACCAGGTGTGGCTTGGAGCCTTGTGTTGGGGAGCAACATGCTTTGCAGGCCTTTTTCCTGCCGTCCTCCCACTGGAGTAAATGGTATGGAGTGTCTAAGGCAGCTCCTCAGCAGGGGAGGAGTCTGTCCGGAGGCAGCAGGAGCACCCACTTACTTATCAGCCTTCTTAGAAGTGGGCCCAGCTCTGGGCCGCAGGCTGAGTGGCCCTTCAGCAAGCTGTCTGCACTCACACAGCCCACAGTGTGGCCGTGGACATCTTAGAACCAAATGCCTGGCTCCCCAGGGCTCCTCTCCTCCTGTGTGGGAAGGACAGTCCAGTTAAATCGTGTCTCTTCCAGGATATTTGTGTGTGTGCTGGAGTGTGAGTTTTTAGGTAACCTGTGGGTTTAGCTTTGTCTTTGGTTTTCCTGAGACATAATCTTACTGTGTAGTCCAGGCTAGCCTGGAACTCAAAGTGACCTTCTTACCTCAGCCTCAGGAGTGCTGAGATTACAGATGTGTGCTGCTGTGCACAGCCTGCAGTTCTTAACTGTGTCGGTTGTCTTGTTATTTTAGGACATTTTCCTATTTGAAATGGTCACTCTCACCTCGTTCCTATCCCCCCCAGATCTATGATTACCAGTCGCCTGGTTCAGAGAGCCAGCGGCTGGAGGTGCCATTGCAGACTGCATTGAGCGTCGGTAGTTCCTAGGGAAGTGGGATGCACCTGCCTGTGTGGCTGGGCAGAGTCTAGGGCTCTGTAGGGAACAGAAAAAGGGGGCATAGCTAAAACCTCTGCAGTTAAGTCCTAGACTCCGAGGAGCCCGGCATCACAAGGTGAATTAATTAATACATGGACAGAAATGAGTTGGGCCTAATCCATGCTGCCACACCTTTATTTAATACATGTAGAGTAACAGAATGTAACAGATGACTCCCAGGGCAATAACCCCAGAACAATAAGAAATTGCACAGATGAAAGTCTTAGGGTGTCTTCAGCTGGTATAGTTCTGCCCTGGAGCATCACACCATCAGGGGGACCATTGGGGTCTTTGTTGTGACAGAGGCAAAAACATGCCATAGCTGGCCTGTAGGCAGGAAAACTAAGCCTAACCTTAATATTAATTGTAAAATGATTTTTCCCCAAGTTATGTAGAATTGCCCCCAACAGGAGTCCATGCTGCAAACAGTGGTCAGAAAGGTCAGGCTGGCTGTCCTTTTCCCTGGGACAGCCTCTCCAGAATCGGTGAGGCCTGATTAGAAAGTGCAGGCCTACAGGCAGCGTTTATAGGCCACTTTTGGTGGGGCCGAAGGAGGGGTGCCAACCCTCTGTGTGCCTGACACACATCCCCCGGGTTGGAGTTTAGACTCCAGACCTGCTGTTGCTCAGGATTGCGGGTTGTGTTTGTGTGGTCAGACTGACCATACCACCCCATGCCACTGACACTGCATCCTGTACCCAGGGGCCTTCGGTGCAGCAAGCTGACCAGTAGTAGTCCAACTCTTAGTGGTGATAATGGTTCGTAACTGTGTGTCTAGGCCTCTTTTCTGCTACTTTTCTTTTTTGGAGTACTAGGGATTTAACCCATGATCTTGGCATAGGCTATGTCTTTAGCCCTCTTTGAGAATGTTTTGAGATGGGATCTTTATAAATTGCCTGGGTTGGGCTCAAACTTGAGGTCCTCTTGCCTCGGTGCTGGGATTATAGGCATTCTGGTTTGAGACAGTGTCTCGCTTTGTAGTTTAGGCTGGCCTTGAACTCAACTATGTAACCCAGGCAAGGCTTCTGCCTCTGCCTCCCAAGTGCTGGGATTACAGGCATGAGCCACCATGGCTGGCATTGTGGTATGTGGTACTGATTGCTAGTGGGCGTGAATTACCATGCCTGGCATTGTGGTATGTGGTTACTGAGGATACCTTGTACTTGCAAGGCAGCCAGGAACCACTGAACTAAATCCTTGGCTCAAGGATTTAACTAGGGCTGGATTAAAAGACGGCAAAGAATAGCTGACTGGCCCCTGTATTCCCAGCAGTCTGAGAGGCTGAGGCAGGAGATCACAAATTCAAGCCCAGCCTGAGCAACTTAATGACTTACCAAGATGCTGTCTCAACGTAAAACTTAAGACAGCAGTGCAGAAGTGTCCTTGCTCCCCGCTGTGCCTTGGGGTGCTCCGACACGGATGGATTTGGCTGTGGACATGCCTGCTTTCATCACCGTGCCTCCCATTTTCAGGTTTTTTGGTTGCCTTAAGGTAAGCTGTGGCACTTGCTCAGGACAGGTTTTCTCAGGCAGTGAACTTAGCAAGCTCCCTTGCAGCAACTTTCCAGCCTTTTCCAGCTCAACTCCTTTCACACCGCTGTCTCAGACTCATTCCGTGTGTCCCTGCCTCCGCTCTCCCAGGGCACCGTGTGCCTGTCCCCTGTTTCAGAAACGGTCAGTGTGTCTTGGCGTGGCCCTGTCAGAAAGTAATCACTGTTCTTTCTCCTTTTCTGATGTTCTCATTGCAGGAGTCTGGTTGGAAGCAGATGTTTTTAATGGACTCACATCTCCACCCTGATCAGGACTAAAGGACGGAGGCCACTCCACTGTCCCCTTCCTCCACTCCCCTAATTCCTCCTGACACCCAGAGATCCCTCTGCCCCACAGGTTTGAAGATGGCTTGGCAGCCCTCCCAGCCCCGCGCCTCCTGTTTGCCAAGGGAAGAAACTAAGACTGTGGTTGGGAGGGTGGCAGACAGGAAGCAGGCTCTGTGCCCGGGCCCTGGTCTTCAGAGAATGGTGCTTTGTCCGAGGAAACGTGTATGTTTCTGACTGCAGGAGCAGTGCAGTGGTGAGGCTGATGGAAAGGCTTCCTGCCTGAGAATCCGGGTCCTCCGTGCAGCTCTCGGAGGGTGACAGGTGTGCCAAAATGTGCCAGAGCCCTGTCCTTAGCACTAGGTTTGATGGGGCCAAGAGGGCCCAAGCCCTTGCTTATGTACCATTCTGTTAACACCTCCCTACTGCCCTTGAGAGGGGCCAGGAGAACAGACATTGCCTAGTGGCAGGCGAGCTCCTTCTGGTCCCCTATTTTCTCCCTCTTGCATCTTAATGGTTCGTGTCCCTGACCCTACAGGGCTGAACCCCTCCGGCTCCCCACTGCCCAGCGCCTCTGGACCTGCCCCTGAGCAGAGGCAGTCTGCTTTGGGTCACTTCTGTTGGAGTCCTCTGCTGCTTCGCGCTCGGTTGCCTCCCACAGTAACCAGCTCTCTGGCGTCCCCTCCCAGGGCTTGTCCGTGGAACACACAGCACCCTCCGCTGAGAAGGCCGCTTCCTTGTTTTAGAGGAAGTTATTGCCGCTGAGGGGCAGCACTCGACCTCAGCAGTGGAGAACCCTAGCAGGAGCAGGGAAGCAGCAAGCCTTGGACAGGGTCTGGCCAACTCCCCGGCCTTCCCTTCCTCCAGCTCTTGTGCGCATGGGCCTGCGTCCCGGGTGAACACTTGCACACATCATGGAATAACCTGGCACTGGCAGGCAAGTGAAGGCACAGATCTAGTGGCCTTCCACCTTTAACTTTCGAGTCACAAGCTCTCTTCCCTCTGCCTGGAGGTCCCTTCCTGCCTCTAGTAAGGAGTGAGGAAGAAATGGAGTCTGGCTAGGCCAAACTTTGCCCAGAGTTCTAAGGACCAGTACTTGGGGGCCATTTTCCTCCCAGGCAGACAGAATTGCTTTTCCCAAAGCATCCAGATTGTCCTGTGATTGCTGCCAAAGGAGCTGGCAGCAGCAGGGTCCTGTGGCACCCAGGGTAAGGCTGCTCTGCCTGGGTCCCCAGGCACATGCCACCTAGTGAGAGGCCAAATGGGGCTGAGACACAGGGTCACAGAGACCCTGGCTCGGGGGAGGCCGCCTGGACTGATCCCTTCCTCTGTTCCCAGCACGTTTCTGAAATACTCCGCAGTCACTGGGGGAGCCCCAGGGTTGGAGAGGTACATTCCCTTGGGACAGGCTACAGACTGTAGTTTTAATCCCGTCCCCCAACCCTGTCCCCACTTTCACCTCAGACGTGGCACCTCGCCCAGCTGGCCAAGTGTTAAGTGACGAGCTTATCCTTGAGAGCAGCTCCAGGTGTCTTTTTAAGATGTAGAGAAAACCAAGTAAGGTGACAGTGTAAGGAACACAGTATATAGAATATCAGAAACGCCGTTTGCCCGGAGAATTATTTTCTCCCCATTTTTTTGTTTTACTCAGTGACACAATTTTTAGTTTTACTTCCTGATAGCAAAAGGAAAAGAACCCCAGCCCTAAAAAGGCCAAGGCCCCGTCCCCCCGTTGTCGGTGATTTGTTTGTCTTTCTGATGGGTTGAAAATTGTGTAATAAACTTGATGACGCTGTCAATCTTTTATACTGCATTGTATTTTTTTCCTTTTGTAACAAAATATTTTGAAATAATAAATGGGGTGTGTGTTGTTGTATGGATTCTGCATTGAATAGATTTGTCGGGCTTGGGTGTGGGCTGTATAGCAGCTGTTCCTACCAGGAACTGTGTTGGGCAAGAGGTTCTCTCCAGCCAGAGAGGAGCCCCTGGGCAGACCTTTGGAGGTCTCCAGAAGTCTGGCCAATTGGCCTCCGAGGTAATCATCCTTTAAGATTCCGGAGACATCTTTTTTTATCTTGTGTGTGTGCCAGGGATCAAACTCGAAACTTTGCACTTGCAAGGGAGGTGTGGAACCAGAGACCTTCTTCCTGAGCCATTTCCCATCTTGTAGAGTTTGGGTTCCCACCGCAGGGAGTTCAGAAAGGGAAAGCTGCCCTGGTGGGAGATCTCTGGGCAGGGCCTGCTTCACTGCAGATAGAACCAGAGTCGTGCAGCGTCGCCTCAGCCTTTCACCTGGAAGATCAGCAGCAGTTCTGCCTTCAGACAGGCATGTCCAAAGACCAGAGAGCATGAATGTCTTGGCAACTGAACTGCTGCCAAAATGAGGATAGTCCAGAAAGCCTATTGGAGGTGCCGTGGGGTAATCTTGGGTTTCCAGAAAAGGCTTTCTAAGGCAGGTGAGAGGAGCTGGCAGCACTGGACTGGAGGCTACAGGCATCTCCCAGGTGCACTGTTCCCAGGACAAGGGGAGCTCCAGCGCCCGCATGTTACTGAAGAGGAGGCTGCTGCCTAAAATGGCTTGAGTGGAGAACTGTAGTCCACAGCCATGCATGGTTCCATGATGGGGTCCACAAAGCGGGATGTCATGTCCTGCTATCCTATCCTAGCAATCACTATCCAAGAAGCCAAAGAAGTGGTTCTGACGGGTTTTTATTTAAACAAAAGTAAGGTGCTTGAGGAGTGTTCAATAAAAAAAGAGGTGAGCCATGGACTAGACGTTAGCTGTGTACTGCTGCCAGAAGAGTGGGAACACCTTCCGGAAGACATTATCCATGAGGCTAGCACTGAAACTACAGGCAGGACACACTCAGACCAGTACTGGAGCTGCGCTGTGATTGCTTCCCATCACCTCCCATGCTGGCTAAAGGCCACACCCTGCTCCGTCGGTCTCCTTGAAGTCTGGACGTCTGACCAGAGGGAGAAAGGTCTTGAAGGAGATTACATGTAGTTACACAAATCGAGAGCAGGGTGTGGGAAGAGAAGCCCCAGGGATTCATTCCTCTTTGGACTGGGTATCACCCAGCTCAGAGCCACCTATTGCTGACATCATTGTTGAGCCATAAATGACAGCAGAAAAGGCATCAGGCGTCTGCTGTCAGGAGTGTGGTGCCTCCAAGTCCCTGGGCTGTACAGCAGCTTCCTTGTGATCAGCAGTGTGATCAGCTGCACACAGCAGGGCTGGCAACATCCACAAGACAAACATGTCAACATTTTGTATCACCCTCAGAGATGTTCTCAGTCCTAACTCATTTGGACTTAGCCTGTTGAAAAAAAAGATTTGCTGCACCCAGACTCGCCGCAGGCAGTCACCTGGTGTGTACCACATCCCCTCCTCAGCTCTAAGTCTACAGAGCAGGGGTCAGGCTCAGGGGTCTCTACGTCCCTCTGAACGCTGATGTCCATGATTGCAAGTCCCCTCTGCAATTCAACTGGACCTTGCATTGGCCTACTTGTGCTGCTGGGAGGCGGCTTTGCCGTACACCGTGACAGTGGGTTCCCTCCACTTAGATACTGGTGGCGAGTTCACAGCAGGGCTAGAACCCAGAGCGGCAGCATGAGAAGCAACAGAAGACAGGTGTCCGTGGGCTTTGTGATTGGCACTGGACTTCCTGGTTGCTCCTCGTGGACCAGCCCTGTCCACTATAGCTTTGGGTGGACCTCAGGGAAGCAGGAAGCAAGGCCACAGGGCACACAGCAGCCAGAAACAAGAGGTCTCAGTGCTCTGGGCAGTGGAGACCACAGGATGAGAATGCGCCAGATCACAGGAAAAGCCAGCTCAGGAGGCTGACAGGGCAGACAGGATTCATCTGAATCCAGATGGAGGGCCTTGGGCTGTCCAGATGGGTGTGCTCCTCGGGGCTGGAGCCAGGGTCACTGCTTCAGGACTGTTCTAGAGGTGGCTCCTGACGGAAGCAACATGACACCATCCTCCATCTAAAAAGTATTCCTTTTACTACAGAGTAAGACCAGGGGCTTTCAGTGTTAGAGCCCCTCCCTGCCCAGCATGCAGAGGCCCTGGGTTCTGTGCCTAGAAACAAACACCAAAGATGTTCCAGTTAGCTGAGGACACCCTTTTGCCAGCTGCACTTGGCCCTGCACAGAAAGCAGCTGAGATCAGGCACCAATGTGGAGCCCCACAGCAGACTTGTGAGTGACCTGAGGACATTGGAGATAGGCGTAGTGGAACGTGTCTGTGATCCCAGCACCCGGGAGGCTGAGGCAGGAGGATCACCATGAGTTCAAGGCCAGCTTGGACTGCACAGTGAGACCCTATCTCGAGAACCAAAACCGAAAAAAGATGGCATGGGTACCTCCTGGGATTTGGTCAGGCTGCAGCCAGGAAAGCACATCAGTGCAGGGGAGGAAATCCAGGAACAGGTGCTGTAAGGAACAGGCTGCCACCCCACAACAGAAAATACTTATTTATTATAAAAGTGTTTACTTCATGATCAGAGTAGAAAAATATGCACTTCTGGAAAGGCCCGGCAGTCAAGCTCCTAGAATAACGGCGGGGGGAGCCACTGCCTGATGCCCTCTGGCACACGCAGGACTCCCGGGCATGGCGCAGCACCTACGGGAGCCTCCATGGTCCACGTGGTCTGGCCACGGTGATCAAAGAGGAGGACTTGGGGTCCACCAGGAATTGTCTGACAATGGTCTGAAGAGGGCTAACCCACCCCTCCCTGGAGTGGAGTAGAGCGGAGTCTCTCAGCTGATGGTCCTGGGCTAGAAGACGCTGCCCACTGGCCTCCCCGGGCTGGATGCCTGGGTGTCGGTGCTGATGAGAAACTTTCCCAGGCAAACATGACCCACCACTTCTCAGAGATAGGGCGAAAGTGCTGGAGTGTACGTGTATCAGCCTGATGGGCGGCCGGCTGAAATTTTTGCACTTCAAATCTTATCCATACTGATGAAAGAAAAAAAGGAAGAAAATATTAAAGAGCAGTGAACAAGAGCCGCTGGCCCGAACTTCCACATTCCACGCCTCTTGGCCCCAAAGAATCTGAACAGTATCTTCCCTAGAAGAACAGAAAAAGCAGGCTACTGCCATGGCCTTAAAATCCAGGTGTCTAGCCCACCCACCAAGAACAACGCATGTCCCCTGTGGAGGCCCAGCCTGAAGTGCAGTACCTGGAGAAGGCGGCTAAGGTAAGCACCTCCAGCAGCAGCTCCAAGCCACAGAAGAAGAGCAGGATGCCATTCATAATGGCTTCCAGGCGGAGCACATAGGTCTGCAGCAGCAAGTAATAGGAAGCCATCATGGCAGATGGGAAGGTCAGGGCCACACTGATGCCCAGTGGCATCCTCCGCTGGCAGAGGTTTCCCTTTGTACCTGTCAGACAGCCACAGAGTCACTTCCAAGTGGCCTCTTTCCTTGGCCACAGGAGAGAGTTGGGTGGGACATGACTGACTGGTGAACTGAGAAAAACGAGTGAGAATGAGAGGAAAGGGTGTAAGTGAGGTCCTGCTGTACTAAAGTCTGGGCTCCAGGAAGCCACAGGATTGGGGTCATCTACTCCACAGGACCTACTGCCAGTCTGCCCCCCCCCATATAAATATAGTCACTGAAAACTTTCACCTTGTATAGAGAATAATCTTTACAAATACACAAAATGTTTTTATACACAAAAGCATAATGAAATATATGTTTCCCAGGGCCTGTCTAGTAGTGGATATTGTAAATCTCTTGTCTGCCAAGAATCTAATGGGTAAAAAGATGCTACTTTACTGTTTCAACTTACTTTTTAAGGCTGGGTTAGGGTATCTTACCTAGTTTATTGGCCCTTCACTCTTAGGTGAACAGTCTGTTAAAATTTCCCGTCACTTCTGTTGCAAGTTTCCACTGTTTGTACTTTGACACTACTTTTAGGGATGTGATATTCTCACTGAAAGGGCTTTGGCTGTGTATTTTCTGTGCTAGAGAGATCCTTACCTAGAGAAGCAGAGGGATCTCGGTGCTGCGCGGACACATTCTCCCCTGAACAGTCAACAATGAAACTCCTTCCATCTGACCAGCCAGACAAACTAGGCTGTCCTGTGGCCATGAGGCCTGGGGAAGGAATTCTCTGAGTCTGTGCTACTGCCCATCTCTTGCCCATGCCCTGCGGAGCAATATGACCCAAAATATAGCAGCAGCTTAAAGCTTCAGCTGGGAAGCAATGGACATACTGCCTGATCTGATCACTTACTGGTGAGCCTAGTTGTGCACTGTGTCTTGTTAATCAAGTTACAGACCAACTTGTCTCATGAGCAATGGAAATATACTCTGGATCACACTCACCAAAGAACAGTCGGATTACTTCAATTCCAAGATAAAGCAAGAGCATCACCACGTCCAGTACCAGGTTGGCCGTGGGGTAGGGCAACAGGAGACCTAGAAGACAAAGGTGGAATCTGCAGCCAGTGTACGGCAAACCCCGCCGGCACTGCACACCCTGGGCAGGAGCAGGGACAAGCTTTAGTGCATGTGCAGTGAGCAGTGCAACTGTCTGCTCCGGACAGCCTGTGGAGACTCTGCTGCCCCACGGATCGGGGGTACCGGGGTGCAGGGCCCACCCAGTGGCCTGTGGGTAAAGTGCAGTTCAGCACAGAAGTGATGGGAGGAGTCAGGACCCAGAAGTCTGAGTTTCCCAAGCCCAAGCAAACCTGAGGGCCTTTGTACTGAATCACTGCCAATATAGGCATCACTTGGAGAGACTTCTGCCTCACAGGGAAGGGGGATGCAGAAAAGGATAAGGGTTCTCTGTCGGGCATCTGTGGGCTCGAGTGGGAAAGAGACACTGGGGCAGGCAGACAACTCCAGCCTTACCTTTATACAGGAATATGAAGAGTTCCAGCAGGAAATAGGTAGCATAGTACCAGCCGTTCAGAAAGAACAGGATTTCCAGGGGCGTCGAGGACAACCGTTTACCTGAAAGAAGCCAGAGATAGGGGTGGGTGGAGGGCAGCACAAGCTCTGTTCCTCCTATGGCCATGAGTCTAACCTGGAGAAAGGGAGGTCGCAGCGAGGGGCTGGGCATCGGGGACGCTTCTGGTTGCTGGTGAGGCGGCAGGGCAAAGGGTTATGGCGTGGAGGGGGCTGCCTTCCCTCTCCTTTCGCAGGATGCAATGTCAAACTGCTTTCTTGGCTTCAAGGGACAAAGTCAGGAGCTAAATCGGCGGTCATCCAGCTGACAGCTCAGAGGCTGAACCTGTCAGTCATCCTATGAGGGCAACGCGTCAGGGAGACCGATACCGGCCTGCTCCCCGCCAGCTACCTGATCACTGAGCAGCTAGGACAGGCCGGGCGGAGAGGGTGCGGTGGAGAGTGCTCCAGCCAGCACAGCTGGACCGCCAGGCACGGACCGCCGCCGGGCAGAAACGGAGAGCAGCGTCCATGACGCCTGAAAACAGAGGCCTGCGGTGGAGTTCTGGGCTAGAAGGGAGTGGGGGGGCGGCAGTGCCCATGGGACGGGGACCAGCGACTCACACACCTCCGGAACCTCACCTCGCGGCGCCATCTTCAGTCCCCATGGAAACTGCGTACGCGGCCTCAGCGGCTCCGGGAGCAGCGAGGCGCTGCCGGAAGCCGGGACGGAGCAGCCCCGTCCGCGGCCTCTCTGCCCGCTGGCGGAACTCTCTGGTTCTCGTGGTCCGCCGCGCGTGCGCGTGGAAGTCGCCGTAAAGTGCGTCGTGGTTCTCCGTCACCGCCCAGTGGTGTCTCCCGCCGGACCCCGGGTCCCTAGTTCAGGAAATTGGGCACCGGGACTGAGCCTAGCCCCCTGTTCTTTTGCAGGAAGCATCTGAGGAGGAGCGGCAGAGACCTCGGCAGAGATGGCGCTTTCCAGAGTTGGAGCCGCAGGACGCGTGGCGGGTCACCGCGTGGCGGGGAGGACGAAGGACGTTCCCGGAGGCGGAGAGGTGGAGCGAGCCGGCCACGCTCCTCCTCTCCCCGCGGGCTGGCTTGACGGCAGGCGGGGACCCGAGGCCCGGAATTTAAACTCCGTTTGTTCAGGGTCCTCCTGCAAGTCTCTGGCCAAGGTGAAGGATAGAGCTGCGCACCCTGCATCCCACTGCGCTCCTACCTGACGGGCGCGTTAGGGGGTCCTGCCCTGCTCCACGCCAGGTTCTGCGGACAAAGATGGGGGCACTGCCACGCCCACGCATTTATACCTCATCTGGTGCTGCTTTTGTGCCATAACGAGGTCACTCATGCCACGGAAACCCTATGGCCCACAGCCTCTTTAAGAAAAATGTCTCAGTTCGCCACCCCTGGGAGCCCAAAGTGAGGCGGAATCGCTCCGCGCGGCAACCTGCTCCCTTTGCCCCGGACCTAGGAATGACGCCCTGAGCCCGCGTGGTGAGCCACACAGATGGTCTCCCCGCAGCCGCGGAGCCATGGCCACGGCTCCGCACCTGCTTCAGCGCTCAGCGAATAAAGCAGACCCCCTTCCTCGTGGAGGGGGCGGAGGGGATATCTCACGTGGTCCCCTCCATCTCTGCACAGAGTCCAGACTGCTCCACAGCTAACCACCTCCGTCAACTATGTCTGATGGGCTTTGGACTTACGAGCTTTTTATGAGCATATTGTATTACCTGCAAATAAGGGCATTTTTGCTTCGTAGGTCCCCTTTCTGGCCTGCGCCTTGTTGGTGCTATCACTAAATTGCATCCCCACACTTTTTACTTTGTTTTGCAATAGGGTCTCAGTAAGTTGCCCAGGATAGCTTAAAGTTTCAGTCCTCCTCCTTCAGCCCCGAGATGCGCACAATACCCTGCCTGTGCTTCCTCTCAATCTGATAAGAACTCCATTCGTTTTGCCTTTTATCCTAATGTAATGAATGACACTGATTTATTTTTCCAAGGGTGTAGCCAACCTTCCCTTCCTGGAAATACACCTACTGGGTTCTGATACTGTGCTGGAAGGAGTTAAAATGGCAAGCCTGGCTCTGCTCCCCATAGAAAGTCCTGTTTGCAAAGTCAGCCGTTTGCTGGTTTCTGAGAACTTGGCGTTGGAAGGGCTCCCACTCCACAGCGATACCTGCTCATCTGTGTGTCAGACGCCGAGCTACTCTATCCCTGTCTGAAGTCTGCGACTCTGGCTGCCAGTGTTAGTGGTGGACGTGGCCAAGGGGCCACATCTGTATGTGGGCAGGACTCTACTGAAAGGAGCCCCAGCCCCTGCTGATGCTGCGGGGGTCACATCCTGGTCTCACCTCCATACCGAGTCCTGTGAGTGGCCCTAGTGATCCTTGAATCCAGATTGGCCCTTGAGGGTCCAGACACAGATATCTTTATCACCGGGTTTCACCTAGCATATTTTGAGTCTTCACACATATTCACAGGGAGAGATTTAGTTTGTTGTAAGAACTTTGTCAAACTGGCTAACAAGATTAAATTAGCTTCACAAAATGAGGTAAAGCCAAGCATGGTGGCTTTATATCTGTGATCCAACACACCAGAGGCTGAGGCAGGAGGATAGCTTTGAGTCTGAGGTCAGCTTGGTGTACACACTGAAGTCAAGGCCAGCCTGAATACAGACTGGGGCCTCTGTCTCCAAAAACCAGAAAAGGAAGTGTTTTAGATAAAGTGAAAAGCCCTTTGTTCTATGAAGGACACTGTATAAGATAGGGACCATATCATTCCTTGATTAATATTTGGAACGGAGCCAAAGGTTTAGCTCAAGTGGTTCTGTGCCTACCTTGGAAGCACGAAGGCATGAGTTTGATCCCCAGTACCACATTTAAAAAATGCATAAATATTTGGGAGAATTCTCTGATGGACCCATGCACATCTGCAATTTCCTTATGTATGAAAGTTTAAAATATAACCATTCAGATTTTGTATTTCCTGAGTAAGGTTTGGATAGATTATGTTTTCCCATTTTGTATCAGCTCCCACATGTTACCTAATGGTACGGTTCTCCTCTGGCTCCCTTCTTGATCTTTTGTTTCCTTTTTCTTTTTTTTAGGTTTTTTGAGACAGGATCTCGCTTTATAGTTCAGGCTGGCTTGTTTCCTTTTTCTTTATTGGTTTTGATGTGTTTATCAGTTTGATTAACACTTTATAAAAACCAATGTATGGGGCCAGGGATTTAGCCAGTGGTTCCGGTATCTGCCTGGCAAGCATGAGGTCCCAAGTTCCATCCTCAGTAACCACATTCAACAATGCCAGGCACACCTGCAAGCACAGCACTAAGGAGGCAGAGGCAGGAGGACTGCTGTGAGTTCGCAGCTGAGTTTAGGACCAGCCTGAACTACAAAGTGAGACCCTGTCTCAAAAAAAAAAACAAAACCGGCCGGGGAGTTAGCTCAGTGGTTCCAGCGCCTGTCTTGCAAGCGCAAGGGCCCGGGTTCGATTCCCCGGTAACCACATAACAATACTGGGTGTGGAGACCCACACCCAGCAGCAACCAGTACCACATACCACAGTGCTGGGCGTGGTGGCTCACGCCTGTAATCCCAGCACTCGGGAGGCAGAGGCAGGAGGATTGTG